>LPNX010389877.1:11767-29925 GCA_001517045.1 Pseudotsuga menziesii
GCTCTATCATCAAGGTCATAGGTTTACCACATTTGCCATCCATGGATCATGAGGAAATATTCATAGGGGTTTCCATGAGACTTTCCTTAGAAAATAAATATTATCCATGAAGTTAAATCACATGCACATCTTGATAGCGATTAGGTAATGTCCATGCACCAATGAAAAAAAAGTGCCACCAAGGAGGTGAAGTATAATGGTTGTTGGAATTATACACAAGACAAATAATAAGACAAGTAAAATGGTTTGAACAATATTTTTAAGGGTGGTTATTATAAAACTACCCCTAAAAACACCTTTCCCATTTGTTCCCTTTCCACTCCATCCCAAAGAAATCGAAGATGAAATAGGAAAGTTAAAAGTGGTCACTCAATTAAACAATGTGTACAATAAGGAAATAGGCATCCCTACACCTTATAAATGGTGCATAGTGGTACTATGGATGCACAAATTGGAGGAAAGAAACATTAAGTCCACAAAGGATTAGCTTTTCATGTAGCTATTTGTAAACTAGAAATAATGGATTTCATATCCATCATATACAAAACATTAAATGTATAATGTCATGTAAAAGGAAAGGCTTTTTTTTTGTTCATAACTTGTCTTAAATTTAAGACACATGCTTAAAGACAATATGGATGAAGTGATGGCATGCTCGTTGTAGCACAAGCATTGGTATGCATACTGTCAAGAAATCCATAGGATCCTGGAGCACTTTGGAAGGGTTGAAGAACAATGCCATTAACACAACATTTTAAACCAGAAACCCTACACCATAGTCATTTTACAAACTAGAGCTTCGACTCTTGCCGGTTATAGACCAAACAACCAAATGCACAAATGAAGGTTCAGACAACCAAAGACATAAAAGAAACCATGTGAAACCCTTGCAATTCCATGGTACAGGTGCAAGGATGAAATTGCTTCTCTGGCCAGCTCAAGAACCTCGTTGCGATCAACTCGCAGCCAGGACAACATTTAATTCAACCAGAGTACCATTTTAGATCAATCATGGCCCTTAATCATTCCATGCATGTTTTAACATCAATTCAAACCATGTGTCAAACTCCAACGAACATCCATATAAATATTGTAAAACTATGGACTGACTATGGCGTAGACTTGTCATAACACATTCATTATATTATGCCAAGTAGAAAAATTCTTTATACACTCTAACCTTTGCTTTATTTCTTTAACGAAGGGTTACATTATGGTAGGAATCATATGGCTTACAAACCCCAATCCGTCAAGCTTAGGATGGAGGGTCACAATCATACCATGATCTTAGGCTATAATGGATCCTATCAAGATTAGGGATAGCCTCCCAATTCTTAGGGAAATTAAGGCCCTAGTAAAAACTATTAAATTAAAAGCAAGAAAACTGAAAACATCACCTGTGAGTGTAGTTGAGTTGGTCATTGCCTCAACCTACTGAACCTCACATAATGGAGAGGGAAAAGATATTAATAACTTGCATAAATTAGAACATGAGTAATCTACTTGTTAAATTATAGTAAAATCAATTCATGTAAAAAAACCTTATTTACAAATGTTGAGGCGTGTTACACAGATATTATATCATTTTTAAAATATTTTATCATTTTTTTAAAAGGACACTTGTTACCTTTGTGAGTGACCACTGAAGGAGTTACACATCTCCAATTTATCTAATTTGTGTTTTGTAAATATACTTCGTAATAAATATTTTAAGTCTAATATGAGGTGGCATATTATTATTTTATAATATTTGGTTATTTTTCAAAGGACATGTGTCAAATCTAGGATGAACACTAAAGAAGTTACGCATCTTCCCCTACTAGATTGTAGAATGCACCTCTTGGACTCAATCATCACCGTAATTATTTGGTTCTTGTTTTTTATTATTCTTGTTTTATAGAGATTTGATCCATTCCAAACTTTTTTTATTTTTTAAAGAATTAGTTAATAATATAGTTTTTACATAAATATATTAATAAATAAATGATTCAATTAATTCATTCTTTTAATGATTAATAAAAACTGTTATGTAGAGAAATTATATTGGTTCGGCGTAGTTGTAGAATATAATAAACATAGATTTTATTCTTTTAGACTTAGATTTTATTTTTGTAACTGACAAATTGGAATCATAATGAATATATTGTTATAAATATAAAATAAAATAAAAATAAAATAGATTAATTAATATTCAAATAAATTCTAAATTATCAATTATTTGGAAGTTCATCTTCTTGGCAAGTTTTTTTGAGCACAGGAACAAGATTATAAAGTAAACCAAGTATTATTCTTCTTAAGGTTAAATCAATGTTAGTCTCAATAGACATTAATCATCATCATCAGTTTCCAAAAAAAAAAAAAATAATCATAACCATTTTGGGGTTACCAGGTTTTAAATGTTTGCAAAAAGATTGGCAAAGGATTTCTAGAAAAAAAAAAACTGTAAATTGTCATACATTTATGGTCAAGATTATATTATTTATAATTTTTTTTAGAGTGTTTATTTCTTATTGGAAGTCCCTCCCTTCATGTTGGCATGGACTTTATGACTAGGAATGTTGTAGTTGCTATTAATTTTCATATATTTCAACCTAAATTTAGATCTTTTATCTTAACTTTTGTTCAACACATTTTTAATTATCCAATCAAAATATAATAGAAGTTTCGAACACTAAACAATGAAATTGTGGTCTTATTTGACGTCTTTTAGATGGACTTATTTGACCTCTTTTAGAATTAACAGGAAATAACACAAGATGAGCTGCGAGTGATCACATGTAGATAATAAGGATGATTCAGATGCATGAGCGTAGCTGCAGGCCGAGGGTAAAGTTCTAGGAGGATAGCTCACAGGACGAGATGACAATGACCACTATATTTTTCACAACCTGTTAGCATACCAATTGGATTCCCTTTGTTTGAATTGCTTAAACATAAAGTATTTCACCTTGGTCTGTTGCTAACTTCAGGTAACACAACCTTCATAGATGAATAATCTTACTACTTTTCTCTTTCACTTCTAAGAAGCTTTCTTTATACTACTTTGTTCTTTCACATTTTATCTCCGTGTGTCTATTTGAAAAAAAGATGACCCTGCTTCTCGCAAGCAAACTCTAACAGATCTAATTAGTACATTTCCTTTTTTTTTAATTATTGATGCTTAAAAGAGATTTTCAGACAACAACTTTTGAAAGCTACACAAATTTTTCCTTGTTTCTTTCTAGATTTGAATTTAATTACTTATAGGAACCATACATTTATTAATGGAGCTAGAGTTTTAGTTTCAAATACCTATGTTATCCAAAGGAAGTCATAGATGTTAGCACACCTCTAGCCATTCTGCAAAGAATTATTGAAATGTCTTCAACAACTTCTTAGAGTTTTTGTATTCAGTATTATGTCTATTGCCATTAGAATCTAGAGCATGGAACACTCCCAAAACTCATCCAATCACTTTGGACCTATGTTATCCAAAGGAAGTCATAGGTGTTAGCACACATCTAGCCATTCTGCAAAGAATTATTGAAATGTCTTCAACAACTTCTTAGATTTTTTGTATTCAATATTATGTCTATCACCATTAGAATTTAGAACATGGAACACTCCCAAAACTCATCCAATCACTTTGGTAAATGTTGCCTACAACCTACAAATGTAGATGAAAAACAAGCTCTAAGTTATTTGCATGAAAGGATTTCTAGCCTATAGGTGCATTTTCAACTACTATCTATAGGGCCAATTATCTTTCAAGAGGACCATGAAATTTATTGAATCTTTTAGGAATTCAATTATTAAGAAGGAAATCAGCCTCCAACATACCTCATCCTAGCCTACTTCTACCACCCTGTCCTACCCTCGTCACTACAGAGCATATGCTATGACTACAAGAACCTCATGTTGCATTCAATATCAGCCTTGGAGTAAAAATCGCACATCACATATAGCATGCTACAACCCGTCTTCAAAATTATTTTATGTCGCCACCTATAGAAAGGATAGTAAATAAAAACCATCATGTCTAGACATCATGAGAAATGGCCATTGATGCCCAACAAAACTAGATTTCTCTGTAAAGCAAACATAAATACATGGGAATCGATTTGTGAATGGCTTAAACGTGGCCTCTTTAAGACTCCTTTTTTTGAATTAACTTGAATCATTTGAACAGTCGATGCATGGCATCAAATGTGGCCCCTTTGGGACTCCTTTCATTACATTACGTTCAATTCTTTGAACATTCGGTGCATGGATTAAACATGGCAAACATTGGTAAGTGTTAAAGTTAGTGCAGTTGCAAGACCCATTCTCAGGAAGAATGGTACCCTAGTCAGTTAACTAGGGCATAGTATGACCCAAGAGAGTACCCTAGGACCCCAAGTAGTCTCCTGGAGTTCTTCATCTTAGACCAAGCAGTTTGATGCCGTGACAAATCCCCTAGGATGTGGCTAGGGCCCCTATATGCCTCTAGGGTATTCTGGTCTGGGATTAGGGACACGATGTCCAAATAGAACCTGTAGGTAGATGCAAAGACATATTCTTATCTGGGACCAAGGACTTGATGTCCAAGTAGGTCCTCCAGGTAGTTGATCAACTTTTAGTTTGGGACTGAAGCTCAACTTAGTATTGAGGACCATTCTCCAGGAAAATGGAGGACCTGGTCAGGGTCCACGAGTTGATCAACATGATTCAGTTGGTCAACATGATTCAGTGTAGGACTAAAGCTCAACTTAGTACTAAGATCCATTCTCTAGTAAAATGGAGGCACATGGTCAGTTACTAGGAAATTGACCCAGTCTCGGAGTGGGGGTATCAACCTAGAGCTAAGGGCCATTTACTGAATGGAGGAACCTGGTCCTTTACTAGGAATTTGACCTAGTATGGTACTGTGGAATTATCTTGGGGATAAGGTCCATTCTATGAGAGAATGGAGGCACTTGGGTCAGTTACCAGGAATTTGATTCAGTTTGGCACCAAAACTTAGCCTAGAATTGAGAGCCATTCTTTAAGAATGGAAGACGATGTCCTCTCTCCTAATCGTTACCACTAGGTTTCTTCTCAAGGGACTGGACACCCCTTGATGATGTCACTATCACCTAACCCTTGGGAGCGGTAGTGAGGACCAAAGGATTGTGCCATCCGGTTTGAATCTTCCCCTTATACAATGATGACAAAAATATATAAAACAATGTACCCTTAAGAGAGAGAAAATATTACTGGTCATGTTTGTCCACCTAATATGGTTCACCATGATCTTTTGGGTTTGTGGGTTGTTTTATTGTGCTTTTGTTTTTTGACTCATGGTCCCTTTTCTTACTTGGTCCTAGCACTCTTACGGTGTGGGTACCTTTTCATGATGACTCTCACCTTATAGGTTTCTTTGGTACACTATTATTTTGGTTGGACCATTTTCTCCATGACTTTATGATAAATGTTTACTTTATGGTTTTATTAATAAAGACCTTAGGTTAATTTTATACTTTATGATTAAACCTTTGGACCTTTGGTTTTTTACTTGGACCATTTTTAATGTTTAAACCTTATAAATTAAAGGTTTACTGTAAGCATGATAAGCATCAAATTGCTTTCCTTCTCTTCTCCGTGTGATAACTGTGCTCCACAGCGTGATCGTGGTTTACCTCCACGTGTGACTAGGTTCCTCCTGGATACGTCTTTGCTCCATGATTGACTGTATACTTCTTACCTCTATGCATGAATGGGTTCTTACCTATGGTTGATTGTTTCCTTCTTGAAATGACTGTGACCCTCTGTACCACGTGACTCTTATGATGACTGATGTTGACCATGGTGATTGTACCACCACGTCACCCTTCTTTGTTGTCTTCTCTACCCACCAACATGAACCTTACCCGCGACTATATCCATGGTTTTTCCAATGTTATTGTTTTCCTGTGTGGACCGTAGGTTTATATTTCATGTAGGTATATGATTCCTTGTCTGGTGATGGTACATCCTTCCAGCATGTTTCCTTCCACTAGCATGGTTGTGTTCTCTCTTCTTGTGAGTTTCGTCTCTGTTTATTCTTTCTTTATTGGATTGTGGGTTCTATGTTGGGACATGAGACTCTTTCTCTGTTGTACTATGGATTCTCTTTCTAGGCCGTGAGTCTTTTTCTCATTGATCGTCGACTGTAGTTTATCCTTTGTTGGGTCGTGACGGCTGAGTCCTGATTGGTTCTCTCTACTTGGGTCATGAGTCTTTTGTTGATGGTCGTGATCTATTTTCCAAAGTTGTGACATTAATTTCTTCCTCATGTTAGAGTCTTTATTTGATTCACATAGGGCTATACCGTGACTGTATAACCCTTCTCAAGCTGGGCTTAAACTAAGGGTGTTTCCCCAGTGTGAACATGACTTTCTCCATCATGTGTGGACTATGTTATCTTTTGAACGTGACCATGATTTTACCTTTCAACTTTGATCTGTGGGTTCTACCTAGAATGAATGAGAGTTTGTTTCAAGTGTGGTATGTGGGGTCTTCCCAACATGATCGTGAGCTTATGTGGACTGTGTTTCACCCAACGTGATTGTGAGCTTGTGTGGACTGTGTGTTTCACCCATTATGATCGTGATCTTGTGTGGACTGTGTGTTTCACGCAGCATGATTGTGATCTTGTGTGGATTGTAGGTTTCATACAGCATTACCATGAGCCCTTTTTCCTAGTGTGGACTATGTGTCTTCCTCATCATGACCATGATCCTGTTTTTCTAGTGTGGACTGTGGGTCTTCCTCGACATGACCATGTGTCTCCTACAAGCATGACTCTGAAAGCATGATTGTGTGACTGCATCCTTACTCAGCATGACTATAGTGGGTATGACTGTTCTTGTTGACTAATAACTCTAGGTCAATATGCTTCTGCTTTGACCCTCTTAGGATCTCTCTCAGGTACCTAAATTGTTTTCCTAGTTAACTGTCCCTTTGGTGACAAGATCAAATTTGAAATATCTGAGTATAAGGGTGATTCAAATATTGGTTATGATTCTTTACTGTTGATATATACTATACACTTTTTTATGATGCTGTCAATGTACATGGAATTTGATGATCATCGAAGAACAACTTTAACGCAGTGACTAATGGAGCGTTGAGTTAAAAGAGATGAAAATTATGTTTGTTTTATTACAGTTTAAATTTTATTAGAACAATACTATTCTGAATCTGATTTTATGTGTTCAAGCACTAAATTTTACAAATTACATTAAAAACTCCTCTAACCTTGAAATTTCAACAATAAGAACTTTAGTTGAATGGGAACCATGTGGTCTTCAATCTAGTTGTCGAGGAAATTAATGCAATACATCTAATGCAATTATATTCGCAAGTTGAAAATTCAATTGGGAATGTATTTCAACATTTTTTGAAGAATTTAATTCTTGAATAATTCATTCTAACATTTTCGACAATGTAAAATACCCCTATACGCACAACCTTCATAAATTATTTCAAGAATTAGTTGAAATTTGTGCAGAAGAATGTCAGCTTTATCAATTTCATTTATCCAAACATTTTGTCCTTTGTGAAGTGTCAAGCACAAAGTGAAACACAAGAAACTAACTAAGGTAGGGTTCATGCTCCTCCTCTGGGCATCCTCCCCCATTTCCTAAGCGAGCAACTTACAATGATGGCTTCTACAAATAGGGATTATGAGGAGGTGGCCTGAAGAGACATTTCCACATTGGTTGTAAGGATTAAATCAAGTCTAATTAGGGAGAGACGAGATGATATTAACAATGCTTCACATTATACCACTTAAAGAGATGCCAGTAGTTCTGAACTAAATTTCACAGCCTTTTTAAAGAAGTCGGCCCCACAGTAATAGGAAGGATAATGTGCCTCAAATTAAAGAAAGTCTTGGTAGAATGCTATGTCTTATCTCTATCCATCTCTAAGTGCCAACAGGTTGGTGTAAACCTGTATTCAAACTATCCAAGCGTTAGAGTAATAAAAACAATTTGTAGGTTATATAGTTGGTTAGTTGTTTGACCTCCTTAAACTAGCTAATTGTTGTCTAATGGGTTCATGTTGAAATCAACAATAGCTCTACCAAGTGTGTATGGTCCTTTCAGATGAGAAAAACAAAGAAAGAAAAATAAATTATTGTCATCCTGTAATCGTCTCATATGTTTTTCAGTCTTCCATTTCCAGTGCATGTTCAATTATACAATCTTATGTTTTGGTTCAACGACTAGTGGATCATGTTTCGCCTCTTTCACTTCTAGTAGGGACTTGATTCTATGCATCCCTTCTTGTTGTAGTAATAGATAATATCATTTCATTACAACTTTTTTGAGATGTAATAATTGTTTGGGGTTCATTGGTGTGGAAGAATTTTTTTTTGAAATTTCTTTTTAGTAAAATATTGTAATGTTATAGTTAATTTGTACCCATTTTGGTAGAAGTTGGGTTAGTGCTTTTTTATCCTAAACAACAGCCGTCTTTATATCCCTTCATTTTGCTATATGGAATAAGGCAATTTTGGGTTGAACCTCCATATGTAATCTTGGGTTGAACCTCCATATTCTTCTATATGTGCTTGATAATCCATGGGAAGAGGTTCTTCTTTATTTTACATTTTGCAAACGTTATATCAAGATGGTGATGGTTACTTCGTTCATTAAAATTAATTTTAGCTTATAAGCCTTGGAAAAAAGTAAGAAATCACTAAGATGTTATTTAAAAAAAATTGTTGGAATAGTTTTAAGAAAAATTGTATATGTTAATGCGATATCCTACTTCAATAAAAACCTTGGTTTCCATCTCTTTATCCATTTTTATTTTCTATTCACCTTAGAAAGATATCGTATCGATCCATGTTATCTATTTTAATCTCTTCATTAGTATACTCCAGTATCAATTCTAAATTTATATCATCTTGAATTTTATTTTGAAAACCATAACTTTATTTCTTTACAAAACCAAGTTACATTTTTTATATGCCAAANAAATTTTATTTTGAAAACCATAACTTTATTTCTTTACAAAACCAAGTTACATTTTTTATATGCCAAAAAACATAAATATTATTTATAGATGTTACACATTACTTACAAGCCATATCCATAACAATAAGTCATATCTATAACAAAAATCTAAATTCAAATTTTACGATATTGATATATAAGTTATCCNAATATCCATAACAATAAGTCATATCTATAACAAAAATCTAAATTCAAATTTTATGATATTGATATATAAGTTATCCCTCTAGCATATCTTATATTAATAACCAAAATATTGTTAGATGTAGTCATATGTGCCCATAACCCACGGGGGATTCACTTGTTGAACAATATCCTATCATGCTAGTTCATATTGTGGGTTTTAAAATTATTAAAAATTGAACCAATATATTGCAGGTATTGGTGGGATGAGGGGTTTAAGGTGGGGGTGGGTAGGGTGGTTTATAAGGATTGAGGTATAAAAATGGGTGGGGAGGAGGTTTTAAGTATTGGAAGGGGGTTTCAACAAAAAGAGTTTGGGTCAATATCTCTGGAAATTAAGGGTATTCCTTAATATCCCACGATCGCACGTGATATGTGAGATGTTCACTAAGTGGAGTCCCCGTGCCATAACCACACAAAACAGAGACATAACATTTACACATATTAATTAACAAAATATTATGGTGGATGATAATACCCTCACAATTCCTTTTCCAGTTCCTCTATATTGTACCAGTTTCTAAAGGGCATACTAACTCTTTTCTTAACAAATGCATCTTTTGTCGAGTTCCTTTCTCTCTCTATATATGAGTGAAAAGCTAACGCTTTCCTTAGCTAGAGTAAAAAAAACATATGTGAGGTTAATTTTGGCTCCGTAATTACCTTATGGTTTTTTGTTATTTTGGAAATCTTTGTTGGCCTATATAGTTTTGGATGGAATGTCTTTTGATGGACATGTAATTAGTATATAATATGCATGTGAAGCAAAGGAGTTGGTTTTGAGAGGAAAATATGTAAATTTTTAGTTAGATCTAAGTAGTTAATTTAGAAAGCTTTGTTGGACTATATAATTTTGAATGAAATGCCTTCTAATGGATATGTACTTGGTTAAAAATATAATATACATGTGAAACCAAGGACTTGGTTTTAGAGAAAAATATGTAAAATGTTAATACAACAAATCCTCTTTTCTATTTTGAATTAGTCTAATGTGCCAACTTTAATGAGTAAACTTTCAACTTCAATTGCTTTATTACTATTAGTTCCTCTTATCTATGAAAAATTTCAATGACAAAATTTGTTCCATTTTTAATCTTTTTACTTATATTTCCAAATTTGATAATACTATCCTTCACTCAATGGTATTTGATTACACTTCACTAATTTTTTTACTTTTCAAGATTTATTTGATGCATATTTTCATTATGTACTTTTCAGTAGGGAAATTCTCGGAACATTATTTGTTTTTTGTGGACCCCAAATTTTGTTAAATCTTCTATCAAATTCTTAATTTGGTTGCCATTTTAGGGCATTAAGAACCAACAATTGGGTTGAATTTTCATTATCATCCATCAAATATTGACAATGAAGAAAGGTTGGCTTAGTTCTGGATTTCAAACTACCAACTATTGAGCTACAATGATGTCCATTGTTACATCCTATTCTTTACTTAACCCGCTATGATTCAATAAACAAGGGGAATTCATAACATTATTATTATTATGAACCCCTAATTGCATCTCCAACTAATACCTATTCAGATAGCAACTATAATTACACCAATGATACCATCATTTTCTGAAATGAAGATCTCTATCTAGGAACTCACTCCAGATAACTTACAAACAGATCACATGCTGGAGGCTCACTCCCCTGGTTTTGTCCATCGAATAATTTCTTTACATGGCTCAGGTCATTCCCACGCCCTGATTGTAGCTCTTGTCTCTTCTCCTTACGAGTTTGACACAAGTTGCAAGAGTCTCGGTTATGTTTTGATGGGCTCACGCTTTCTTATTTTTGGGGGGGGAAGTTCTAGGTGAATTTTGAACTTTGGACCTACTCGGAGATCTGGGCATGGAAAATATTCATGTTCCTAGTGAATTTGCTTCAAAGACTATGGATTTTTAAGATGATCTCCCGACAATAGTAACCTCTTTCTTCCTAGCCCCAGTGTCTTCTTATTCCTTGGCTATGCACTACAACTGAGTGTGAGTGAGTGTGTGATAAATAGAGAGGCTAGATCTCTATTTATACTAATTCTCGACTTGACTAAACCCTACTAGGGTCAACTTCTCTAGGAGAGTCTAATAACCCTAGTGCCCTGAAACTATGAGGACTTTAACCCTTGATCAATAGGAGGGTTACCCACATTGACTTCACATGACTTGTTTACATTGTAGAACCTCCCAATAGGAACATCGGGGCATGAAATGACTCAAGTACATCCTAGAATAAACATCGGGTTACAATATATAAGAAATATAGGTGAATACATTTCGAAGTTACAATTACATCAACACTCCCTCTTAACTAGGAAGGTATTCTCTCGACACAATTTATCAACATAAGTCTTCTTCTCTGTATCATCTGGATCATCACTCCATCTCGATCATCATCACTAGATTTAGATCATCACTCAATCTGGATCATCACTAGAGCATCATCTCTGGCTCTGGATCATCACTGCTGGATCGTCATCACTGGATCATCATCACGGGTGCTATCTCATGATTCTTCTTGTCACAAGAAGTTCTACAGAGCTGGCCCTTTTTCATGTTGGTTGTAGTCCTAGCCTCCATGTAGGTCTTCTTCAGTGCTTATATCTGACACCAATTCAGAATGGCCCGCCCAATACTTACATATTACCATGAGAGGAACACATCCAACACCATGTCAAAAAGGCATGCCCAGCACTCACATTTGACCATGCGGGAACACATCCCATAACCCTGTCAGAAAGGCTCTGCACTTACATCTGACCATGGGGGGAACACATCCTGCAACCATGTCAGAAGGGCTCTGCACTTACATCTAACCATGGGGGGAACACATCCTGCAACCATGTCATAAGGGATCTGCACTTACATCTAACCATGGGGGGAACACATCCCCCAACCATGTCAGAAGGGCTCTTCACTTACATCTGACCATGGGGGGAACACATCCCACAACCATGTCAGAAGGGATCTACAATAACATCTGACCATGGGGTGAACACATCCTGCAACCATGTCAGAAGGGCTCTCAACCCTAGGTTGAGGGTTCTTGGTAACTAACTAGGTGCCTCCATTCTCTTAGAGAATGCTATCCTCCCTTATATATTATCAAGTGGGAACACATCCCTCAATCACATTAGAATGGCCATGCACTCATATCTGATCACGTGGGAACACATCCCACAGTCATATCAAAATGGCCCTCATTCCTAGATCGAGTATTGTTGGTAAATTACCAAGCACCTCCATTCCAAGAATGGAAATAGATTTTATATCTAATCATGTAGGAACTAATCCTATAGTCATATCAAAATGGCTCAGCACTCACATCTGACATGGAAGGAACCAATCCTCTCACCATGACAGAATGGCTCAGCCCTTACATATGACCATGGAAGGAACCAATCCTCTCACCATGTCAGAATGGCTCACGGACTCATCACTTCCCCTTGGAAGGAACCTCGATCTGGAGAACACCAAGCGTCTCCCTAAAGTACTCAAACTTCACTCTGGCTAATGGCTTCATCAACACATCAGCTATATGTTCATCCGTCACAACATACTAGAGCTTCACTGCTCCTCTCTACACCATATCCCTGATATAGTGATACTTGATCTCGATATGCTTAGACTTGTCATGGAACACTAGGTTCTTCGACAAATTCACACAGCTCTAGGTGTCACAATATATACAAGTAGCATCCAATTGGAGATCAAATAAATCAAACAGTAGTTTCCTTAGCCATGTTGTCTCACAACTAGCTGAACAAGCTACAACATACTCTTCTCTAGCTGTACTCAGTGCTAGACATGATTGCTTCCTGCTAAATCAAGATATCACACCCGATCCCATACTAAAGCAACACCCTGAAGTGCTCTTCCTATTGATGGCACTGCCTACCCAATCTGAATCAACATAACCCTCCAGGTTAATCTTCTGATTCACCTCATACTTGAGCCCATAATCAACTGTACCCCTCAGGTACCTCAGAATATGCTTTGGAACAATTAAGTGAACATGTCTCAGATCTGTCAGGAGCTGGCTCAAGGTGTTCACAGCAAAGCAAATATACAGTCTCGTGTTCATCAGATACATCAAGGACCCAATCATATGACAATACATCATAGCATCAACTGCTTATGATGAAGCATCACTCAATAGCTTTAGGTTAGATGCAATAGGTGTGGTCATGGCCTTACAGTCCATCATCCCAAACCTCTTTAGGATCTCTACTGTATACCTCCCTTATCCGAGGGAGATTCCATCTGCATTTTGCCACACCTCCATGCCTAGAAAATAATGCATCATACTCAAGTCCTTCATTTTGAACTCGACAGCAAGATTCCTCTTTGTATCAGCAATCAACCCATCCATACCTATTACAAACAGATCATCTACATATAGTAGTAGCATCACTGGGTTGCCATATTCAACCTTGTAGTAAAGGTTGGAATTTGATTTACTTGTGGTAAAGCCCAAACTAGATAGAAAGCTACCAATTCTGTCGTACCATGTCTTAGATTCCTGTTTCAAACCGTACAGGGATTTATTCAATCTACACACATGATACTACCTATCATGTCTCTCAAAACCGAGCGGCTACTCCACATAAACTTCCTCTTCTACTACACCATTCAAGAAAGTAGTCTTGACATCCATTTGGTGTATCTTCCATTTCATCACTGCAACCAGAGCAAGTACCGATCTGATGGAAGTGTATCTGGCTATAGGTGAAATTTTTTCTTCATAATCTATTCCTTCTTTCTGAGAGAAACCACAAGCAACAAATCTTGCTTTATATTTTTCAATGCTACCATCTGCAACATGCTTGATGTTATAGATCCATTTGGAAGTTACGAAAGACTTCCCTCTTGGTCTTGGGACAACATCCCAAACATCATTCTTCATGATCGATTGATACTCTTCGATCATAACATCCTTCCATTCTTTTCATTCTGCCGCTTCTTCATAATTTGAAGGTTCTTTATCGATGAAATCACATAATAATGCTACATATCCAGATCAGGATCTAGTCCTCTTTCTTTCTCTATGATTTTCTTCTGGAGCCCCATATCTTTCTACACCTTGGATAGCTTCTCATACCCAAGCAGGTTTACTCTTATGAGGATTCTTCTCCTAAGGTTGATCTACAGGTTCTTGAGGTTCTTCAAATTCTTGATCTTCTTCTTGAGTTTCTTCATTCATGGTTGTGTCATGAATTTTGGGTGCTTCCGATTCTTCAAGAACTTCAGCATGTCTCTTTTTGGATTTGTTGTAAGCTGTGTCTTCCTCAAATGTCACATCCGTACTGATGTCAATCTTCTTGAATCTTCATTTGGCTCTACTATGTCATGGACCAAGGCTTGTTCTAGATGGCCCTTCAATTTGTATGGACCTGCTTCTTGTTCCCCAATCATTATTGCATCATTAATAGTCTTTCCCTTTGGCCACATGATGACTTGACCATCTATAAATGCAACCCTTATTCCTTTTGCATCTAATGCAAATATGGAGAGGAGATTCTTCTTTAGTCCTGATACAAACAATACTTCTTTCATTATCATCGACTTTCCAGAGTCTAGCTTATAGGATGATTCCCCACTACCTTTTATTGGATACTGGTAGTCATCCCCAAGTTTCACCTTGTGAGGTGAGTCATGTTCAGATAGTTTTACAAAGGATTCCTTGAATCCTATCATATGTTTAGAATCCCCACTATCTATAAGTGAATCATTGCTTCCGTGAGTTATGTTTCCCATGAGGGCGGAAATCAAAACATATTCTTCATGACTTGATGAATCTTCACTTTCATATATGGTTCTCTTTGCAGAAGGTTCATCATCCTCTGCAGCATGAGCATGATGTCTTCTCTTTTTTCCCTTCTTCTTATGGGAGTTAATCTTGTTTCTAGGACAGTCTTTAGCAAAGTGTCCTCTTTCATCATATGTATAGCATCTTAATTTAGATAATTCTTTTCTAGTGATATCTCTTTGATGAGAATGCTTACCTTTGGGGTGATGAGAACTTATTCTGGTTTTCTTGGAATGTATCGTGAGAGCTTGATCTTCACTTCCCATATTTTCTTCTCGAGCTTCTATTCGAGCTTCTTCTTGAGAGCATTCTTACCATAGTCTAGTAAACTTGAATAACTTATTTCTAGCATAGATTCCTTGAATAAAGGAGTCCCATGATCTAGGGAGACCATTCAAGGTGCTCATTAAAATCTCTTCATTTTCTACTTCTTCATCTACTGCTTCTAGTTGTTCCTTGATCTGATAGACCCTTGTAAAGTAAGACTGGATGGTCTCTGCATTCTGGATCTTTACATTCTTCAGTTGGTTTCTCAGAGTCATCTTCTGGTTTATGTTTTTCCCTTCAAACAAATTGGTTAGGGTATCAAACATAGCTTTAGGTGTCTTTAGGGAGGACACCTATGGTATAAGGTGATACTTGATTAAAACAACAATAATCCTATTTTCCATAACCAACTTATTCTTGTGTAAGGCCTTAGCCTCATTTCCCTATGGAACTAGAACCTCCTCATTGATGTAGGAGTCTAGCTCATTTTATTCCAGGACCAAGGAGATCCTATACTTCCAGGCTTGAAAGTTATCAGTTCCCTCAACATTTTAATCAAGATTGGTATGATGAGACATCTTAACTAAGAACCTCAAATGGAAATACAAAATATTTAGATCTTACCAGGTCAAGATGTCAAATCTTGAATTGGAGCTGAAATTTTACAGTGTTGGTTTTGGAGCAGATTACAGTTTTGCTTTTCCGGAGTTCTATCCAACCAAATGCTTTGATCTTAATCTCTAAACTTCAATTTTGAGGAGGAAATCAATCCAGGCCTGAGCTCACTAAAAAATTCCACTTCTATGGAAATCCCTAATTTTCGGCAGTAATGTTGGGTCCAAAACTGAAAAACCTCAGAATTGGATTCTACTTCCATAGAAAGATGCACCCTAGGGAGGAGAGTTATTCCAACCTTACTTTACTGAAAATATGTGGAAGCCCTAGTTCCTGTAGCTGCACAGTGTCTTCTTCTCAGGTTAGCTCTGATACCATGTTAGATTTTTAACATTAAGCTAGCATTACATTAGGATCTTTAACTGAGAGAATGACAAGCACAACAATCAAACACAAGAGACAATGAACACAGTGTTTTTACTCGGGGAAACCATAAATGGAGAAAACCCTGCAACTTCCTTAGAGATAGAATTAGCACCAAAAGTAAGAACCCAAAATAGTAATATGATCTCCCAACAGTAGTAACCTCTTTCTTCCTATCCCCAGTATCTTCTTCTTCCTTAGCTATGCGCTACAACTGAGTGTGAGTGAGTGTGTGATAAATAGAGAGGCTAGCTCTCTATTTATACTAATTCCCAACTTGACTAAACCCTACTAGGGCTGACTTCTCTAGGAGAGTCTAATAACACTAGTGCCTCAGAAATGTGGGGAGTTTAACCCTTGATCAATAGGAGGGTTACCCACAATGACTTGACATGACTTGTTTACATTATAGAATCTCACGATAGGAACATCGGGGCATGACACGACTCAAGTACATCCCCTTGATCAATAGGAGGGTTACCCACAATGACTTGACATGACTTGTTTACATTATAGAATCTCACGATAGGAACATCGGGGCATGACACGACTCAAGTACATCCCGGAATAAACATCGGGTTACAATATATAATAAATACAAGTGAATACATTCTGAAGTTACAATTACATCAACAGTACAATCATTATCTCAATTCAACAATATTTGATAGTCAAGAAAAAACTTGCAAAAACACAGAATGCAAGGATAAAAATATGAAAGACAGAAGTTCAGAAAATAAGTGTTAAATCGTTCTTTAAAATTTTGAATGCTGAAATCTCTATTTTAATTTCAATGTTGATTCAAATGTCAATGGATGTAATATTCTATCTAGCTGGCCAGACTACATTACTCAATAAATTCAAGATGGCTTGGTCTCTTTTACTCATCGATTTCTATTTTGATAGCTTCCTTATGATGGACATAATACTTTCAATGTTTCTGTTTGACTTATTAATGCTAATGGATTCTATCTTTTATTTCACCAAAATATGAAAATATCATTTTTTCACAAAATATTTATTTGAAATATATATAAGATTCCACTCGAGAAAACTTTTCTTTGTTTAAAACAAATATCTTTATGAACTTACAACTTTATGGACAACTTGCTTCCCTTAGGCAGATTGTCATTTTCATAGCTTTACTCTTTGCAGACCCTCGCTGGTTGGGAAAATTTTGAAATTTCTTCAATAGTTGTCTTCTGATGAACCAATTGTTGGAAGCTCTACAACATTATATGAACGATTAAACTGAAAATTTCATCCTTTCATGCATTTTTTACTAAGCACGTGGATTTCGTCACTTCTCTTTGTGTCATCCTTCAGTTTTTGACTGATTCTCTATGATTTCATCATCTTCAATGACAACAGTTCTTTACATCAAACGGACTACAAAATTGATGACTCGACTCAGAAAAAATCTTTGATTACCATGAAAAAATATATGAAATTCTTAGTTAATGTCTCCTCTTCTCTTTCTCTTCACATACATGCAACGATCTCTTTTTTGATCTCCTTTTCTTTTTACTAGAACACATTCTGAATGTTCACACAGGGATTTTCTAGTCTCTTTTCTCACACAATTTAGAAAGAACTCCCTCAACCAAGGCCATAGATCTTATACTGCTCTGATATCACTGTTAAATCATCAAGAAAATATGGAGCAAATAAGAATGGAAAAATATAGCACACAATGGTACATATATAATACATAATGTATAACTTACCTCTAAGGGTATGACCATTAGGGTAAGAGATAACAAACTTAGATTAGATCTTTTAACATACCTCTAGCTCCATCATCCTCCCTTTTGGATTTTTGACAAAATTTACTAAAATGATTCTAAACAACAACTCTAG
>LPNX010389930.1:12627-69370 GCA_001517045.1 Pseudotsuga menziesii
ATTTCCAAAGTGATACTGAAATGTCGAATCCGTGCGATCTCAAGGCATATGGAAGGCCAGGAGTCATATGAGTCGGATTCAAGACAAGGAACGGTCCAACAGTTTTGGATTATGCACACATCCCGATGTACACGACTATAGAGGGAATATCCGCGTATGTACGCAGTTATCGGGGAAAAGGACGCGTATATCATTTTTCTAATGTTTTTAGGTATGGTCAATGATACATCAAAAGAAAATAAATGGTCCATAGGGAATAATGAGTCTGCAGTGGGATAGGGGAAGGCCATACAATGTGTGATTCACCTAGTGTGGTGAAATCCTCTATAACACACACCATCCTCAGAGGTCGTAGACTTTAGGTCTTTTCTATCATAGGCTAATTTATGCTTTTCTACGAGCAGCTATTGCACTCCCACTTTGTATCTCACATGTGTGTACGTAGCAGTCTCATTGACCTATTTATGGTCATTTGTTGGTCATTAATAAAAGTATCTTATCATATCTATATAATACTGCCTTGAATGTGATGAAACCTTATATCATTCAAAGTGATAAAAAAGAATAGCAAAAAGTAGAATGGTGTGTTTCTTGAAAAATACTGTGACAAATACCTGTGCCAATAAAACTACTACAGCGAACCATATGAGCAATCAGTCCCAACCACCGATAGTAAACAGGCAATGCAAAAGAATCCACGCCATAAATTAAACACAGGCATTTGTATCTGGAGAAAAGAAACCTCCCAGGTAAAAAATACTTCCAGGTAAATTAAACACAGGCATTTGTATTTGGAGAAATGCAAAAGAAAGCTGTGATAGCTCCCCTGTATGGCCAAAATGAACATTATGGCACAGAATTCTGCTAAAACTTATGAAGTATTCAATTTCAAGCAACTTGTCTCTGCCCAATTCAGGACTCCATGAGTGATCCAGCCAAGTGTAAATGCCTGAGAGATTGAGATGATTTTGGGACTTGATTTCATTTTATTTGTAACTTTATATAAATTTGACATTTGTCAAGGATCCAAATTTTGCAAGCTACTTTTGATGTGATATTTTCCTTTTCCATTCACCCGTGCTTAGGTTGGGCCACACTTCTGAAGTCTCTGTTTTGGGAGATGAACTGCATTACAGTCTTGCTCCTTCTAATTCCACTTTCCAACTGAGTCCCTGTCTTGGTCTAAAGCTGTTCACTATTTGCTCAAAAAATCTCTCGCGTCTTTATTCTTATGATTAGCAGCATTGTTCTAGTTGTGTGTTTTAAATGTTTTAAATGTACTTTCAATTTTAAGAGATTAGCAGCAGAACATGAGGGAGTTGTGACTTGTGGGCATATGTTGTCAATATATTTAACATCCATCTTTCAAACATTATTTTAAGCTTTTGTTTCAATATCTTTGTCAGTAATTTTTTATTTTGATCTGTTGCTTGTACCCATTCTTTTGGTGACAATGCAGGGATGGCGAGAATTCTATATCAAATGGCAGACAGAGATGGCTGAAAGAACAGTTTCTGTAGTAGAACTTGTAAAACAGAGTGCATGGTCCTGTGATGGATTAAAAATAATTTCTGCCTCTGATGATCGCAGGTAGACCAATCTTTGGCATAGTTTGGATTCTAACATGAACGAACTTCTTGTGCTTGTTTCAAAGTTAAATTTTTTTATCAACAAGATCCTGAGCAAACATGTCATATTCCCCCCAAATTTATCATTCATATTATTTTTTTGCTCTCCAAATCACTGGTTTCAAAGTTAAATCTTTGTTTTGCATTTATGTTCATGCAGTGCCCATATATGGACTTGCAACTTCAATGTGAATGATATAGATGATCCACACACTCTTCCCAATGCTGATATTATTGCAGGACCAATTATTTTTGGTCATAATGCTCGAATTTGGGATTGCTACATCTCTGATAATGTAAGTATCTACCTTTTCTTTCTCTGTTGTTATATTTTTACACTTACTCTGCTGGGCCACATTGAGAGCATAATGGCTGTAATGTATAACTTGACATACCAAATTTTCCTGTCAGTATGTTAATATGGGATATTGATGGAGGACTAACTGAAGATAACTGTTTGGGCTATGACTCTTTGATACTATTCTTGGATTTGTGATGAAATTAATAAATTATTTATAGTTTTCTTTAGAAGACCAAGAACTTGTGGGGTGTTGAAAAGAGATCAAACACATAAGCTGGAATTTGTGCTAGTGCATTTTAATGTGCATTTTAAGCAAACCTCCCATCCTCTACCTTCAGAACTTGATTTACTAGGTGTTCTTCAAGTTCGATGGATAAGGCACGCCTCATAAGAATTTCATGTAACAGGTAAAGCATGCTCTGTGAAAATGTTCAAGGAAGTGTTTTTCATAGGACATATCTGAAACACCAGCCCCCTCCATTCTTTCATCAACTGAAATCTATGGCTGTAGCATTCGTAAAAGAGCACTGACATGTTCTTCATTAAGTTGGTGATAGGATTCTTTGTAAATAGAAGAATGCCAATCTGGAGAAAAAATGCACTCTTTAATAAAACTAAGTACTTCAACAGCTCCTTGTAAAGGAATATTACTGGAGTCAGAAACACTGTCATTTGCAGAGCAGGGCTGTTCATGTCCATCAGAGATGAGTACTACTTGCCTGCTAGCCTCTGAAAACAGATCTCCAAAGAGAGCATCATCTTCATGCCCTCTTGCAGATTCTGCATCATTTACTCCCAGCCCATCCTTGCTAGTAGTTGGGCATGACTTTCCCGTGCTTTTAATTCGTGTTTTTAGTGGTATTTATTTCAAAAAAAAAAATTATCCACAAAGCACTCTATTTTTCTTTATCACAAAGTATAATATGAAGCCCCAGAAGTTTTTAAGGACATGGTTTCTATTGTATATGAATAATTTTTACAGAATCCGTATTTGAAAAAAATTGACCTGACTTATATTTGTGAGAGTTGATATTCATGTGTTGTGTCATTGCAGTTATGCTAAGTGTGATCAGTAGAAAACTTGGAACAACTTTCATCTCAATACATTGTTTTAAAGGTCTGTACATAAAATATGGAATAAACTCTTACCTTTCTCTACAGGTCATAGTGGAGGAGGCAAGGGACCAGTGTAAACTTCCTTGGATGTGTGAAGCACTCGATAAGTTTTAGGGTTATATTCTTCGAAGTAGAGATGTCTCAAATTCCTCATTTGAATTTACCTCGGATTCTTTGTCGTAGTTCTCAGATGAACATTCACAGCAGTGTATAGAAAATTCAGAGTGTGAGGAAATGGATTCTAGATGTGTAGATGCTATTAGTTATGATGAGAATCCAATTAGTCCCATAGAGGATATTCCCCATCTAATTGAGGAAAGTGCAAGTTCATCCTCTGATGAATAAGTCCACTTGTACATATTCATAAACTGTTTTGTGCAAGTGTAAACTATAAAGCCTTTAGATTTTGAATGAAATTGCAAGTCTTAAATGTCTGTCTCATTCTTGCTTCCTAATTATGCCATGATATTACTTAACTTTAATAATGCTATGATATTGCTTTCCAGATTAAGTGATTTAAGAATGATTCCAACCTACCTAGGCATCATTTGATAACTTTGGTTAGTAAAATATATGTATAAGAATTAGCAAAAAAAAAATTTCAACAAGCGTCGCTTAAGCGACGGTTCTATATGTCGCTTAAACGATGATTTATTTGTCTATCCATCTCTTAACCGACGGTTATCACTGTCTCTTAACCGATGGTTTTCAAAAAAAAATTATTTTAAAAAAAAAAATTTCAACAAGCGTCGCTTAAGCGACGGTTCTATATGTCGATTAACCGACGATTAATATGTATATCCGTCGCTTCATCGACGGCTTTAGATGTCGCTTAACCGACACCATACATTTAACCGACATTAACTAAGGTTTCTCTTAAGCGATGGTTACATAGGTGTCGGATAACCGACGACAAGTTTCCGACGCTTAAAAAACAATCAAAGTGTCGTACATGCGACAAAAAAGTGTCGAAAATCCGACATGACGGCCGTCAGATTTTTGGTCAAAATGTAGTAGTGGGAATCTCTCCAAAATGGAACTTTTCCAGCTCTTCTACAAATTCATCATCCTTTTTCACTCTGGTAAACTTGTAGCTTCCTAACCTGAAGGGTAAAGGTGGATAGGCAGTCTTCTTATGCTCAAACAGAAAGCTCCCTATGCCATCCAAGAAGATCTGCCTGACTACTTCCTTGTGTATGATGTAGTCAGTGGCGTATTTGGGCAGCAGGGAGGGTGATCTTAAAACTCCAAACATCCTGAAGTATAGGCCATCCTCATTCAAATAGTAATCTGCATATTCTTCGATTACTTGCAGCGCTTCCTCTGACATACAATCACACTCCTTCAGAAAATGAGTGTGTATAAGGGCATGATGAAGTGTTCACGGACTTCTCGGTAATGGCTGTGATATTTATGTGCCCATAGTGGTTTATAAGCAGAATAGACAGGCATTCTTTCCCTATCCTAGATGCACATGAGGCCGGGGAAAGGCTGATTGCATAATATATAGTCTAGCAGTATGGAACTCATATAGAATTTAGACCTATTTTGGGCCACTCCTCCCAAAGCTGAGGCCAAGCAAGCTGAAAGACCATTTGATACAAGGCTGGCCTAGTTGAAAATTGTCCCTTGGGTTGCAACATGAAAAATGATTGGGATCCATTCTAACTTGAAGAACCTACCATGTGCTCTTCCAAAAATCATGTTCAGCATTAAGGCTATGAACCTATAGGGGGCCCTTAAGCTTGTCGTATCATAATCACCCATCAGTCTATATCTGTAATGTTTTCCCTGCAACAACATTTTTTTAAGAGTCTCTACCAGGTCCATTCTAATGTTGTTCAACCAATCATCAGTTAAAAATACTTGGGCTTCTGGTAGGTGGTAAGCCAACGCTACATATCCAGGGCTATATGCAGCATAGCCATTTCTTTCAACATTTTTTAGAATCATTGTTGTGGCATCTGCCCGAGGAAGAATCCAACCAATTACTTCAGAGCACGGGAACAACTCTGGTCTGGTGGCGATCTTCATTAGTGAAGATCTTTCTATGTTGGCATATATGGACTCTTCTTCCAATCCCATGTCAGGAACCTCTCTGCGCATGATCAATCTATATATTTCCCCCACTAGTATTCAGGTTCAACACCAAAAATACACTTAGTGCCCTCATATATATATTCGGTTTTGGTAACAGTTTCTACTTCAGGCTCTTCCTCGAGCACCGGGGCCTTCTTCTTTTGCCTCTTTGACATTGTGGAATCGAAATCTTCCTACCACACACAACATTGTAAACATTAAGCCATTTTGGCTGAGTGACAAACTTATATACATCAGTGTGCAGTGTATCATTTCTTCTATGTTTAACATGATATCAATCAGTTAATGAAGCAAATATATGCATGTATATAAGTAGAAATGGCCTAACTAACAGAACCATCGAAACCCAATGTGCAGTGTTCAGTGACTTAGTCTATGTCCAGCATGATGGAAAACAGTTATATGCAGTATAAACATGCAAGCTACCACTGCTTTTCAATACCAAACAATTATAACAATATAATCGAGTGGGAAAAACCCATCTACATTAACATGACTAAAACCTTCCGCTCTATGCGGGTGCCATTACCATTTCGCTACGCAAGTCAGACAGGGGGAAATACACAATATTTCAACGCTGTTCCAACCAAACCATGCCCACGCACTTATGGTCAACAAACTAAACGCAACGGCATATCCACTTCCCCTAGCCTGGCCTCAAACATGACTGCGCGCGGAACGGCACGGAAAAATGCCATTGGTTTCTAAAGGGTAAGGGCCACGAGAAAGGAGGGAGATAAATCCACAAACCACAGGCAGGCCAAGACAACCCTCCCCCATCAAACATTGCTACACAAGGTATCTTGGTGCAGAAAGCGTAACGGCCGTCTACACCAAACCCCCATTCGCTAAGCGCAGGGTCACAGACAAAGGCCACGGACAAATACTACTCAACGAGTCAAAACGCCCCTCCCCGGATAGTCAAGATACAAAATCCCCAACTATATAGGCATAAATATAACGGTCGTAGAACAATCTTAACCGAGGGGAAAAACATAACCAAATGCTTAAACGGAATGGGGAAAGGAGCACATGAGCCTACCTGGCACTGCGCAACCGGCGTGTAGAGGGATGTCAAGCTCCATGGATGAGACACCTGGACGGCGGGTACCGAAAATGGGGGACCGGGCGAGTGCGAGCGGATGACAGCACGATGATAATGATAGTTCACGATAATCCCAACAGCAACAGTCCAAATAAAATAATAAAACAATAAAACCCAACCCCAAATATGTAGTCAACATAACAGTGGGATGAAAATTTAAAGATCGTACGTCAGAGATCTTTGGATCGGAAGTTGAAAGCAAACTTCTTTCCGCAACTGCAGATGGTGAAAGCACTAAACCACCTGTGGAGATATACATGGTGGAACCTCGGAAAACCAATCGTTGGGTCAATAATGAAACGAGAGCCGCAACGACGGAGCCGTAAAAGGTAAATTGATCCGCAATGGGAGAAAAAAAATGACTACGCATCGGTAAGGTTAGTGCTTCTTTCATCCGCAACGGTGGAACCGTAAAGCATACCACCGTCCGTAATGCCAGGGCTTGAACTGGAAACGACAACACTAAATGCTCAGAAAGGTTAGTCCTTCGACAGACGCAACGAAGGAGGAAAAAAGGGTGCGGTCCTCCGCAACAACGGATCCTAAATGACTTATATGACCGGGAAAATAAATCCTTCCGCAGCCACAACGGTGGAAGGCCATGACTTACGGGATCGGCAAGACTAATAAAGCGGGGGTCTAAAATGTTAAAACAATGATCGGAGGAGGAATCCATTTTCCTTCCGCAATGGCGGAGGAAGAAATGATAAAAAGTTCCGATGTAAAACTCAAAAATAGCCGATGCAAAAACAAACAAATCAGAGAGGAAGTCGGAGCCAATACTGCTTATCCATCTGCAACGGTGGGAGGAAAAGCAAATACCTTCCGATTCAGCCATGATGAAAATGTAATTAGAAGGAAAATGATGAAGTTTGATCAATCATTGAATTTTTCCAAGAGTTAGAAAAAATCTGAAACAGGTGGTAGATCAACCCAAACATTAGAAAACAATCTGAGAAATCATTATTAGACCAACCCCAAGAAGAAAATCGAACTAATCCAAGCAAAGGAGGGTCCTAAATTTTTTTGGAATTTTGGGAAATTGTTGCAGCTCCAACAGGATTATACAATCCCACTGCAACATCACTACTCCCCCTTTCGAGGAAGGTCTTTCTGAACAACACCAAGCTTGTCTCGAAAGTGTTCGAACTCTACTCGAGGTAGAGGCTTCGTTAGTACATCATCATCCAAACCATCATCATCTACATCTTCAGTATGTGAATACTGAAAGCATCATCATCAACATCTTCAATATGTGAATACTGAAAGCATCATCATCTATCTCTTTAGTATAGAAATACTGAAAGCATCATCATCTCTATATTCAGTATAGAAATACGAAATCACCATCATCTACATCTACAGTATGTAAATACGAAAATATCATCTATATCTTCAGTATGGGAATACTGAAATCATCATCATCTCTATATTCAGTATATAAATACCGAATCACCATCATCTACATCTACAGTATCGTCATTTGCATATTATCTTATATGTAGAAATACCAAATTTCTATGTGTTACGTCAAAACACAGGGTTCTTTGTCATCACAACTATGGTTATCACATAGAATCATTGTAGTATCCATATTCAGGTCAAAGAGACCTGATATAAGCTTCTGAAGCCATATGGATTCACAACTTAGTAGAGAAATCTGCTATGTATTCTGCTTCAACCGTGCTAAGAGAAACACTGGATTGTTTCCTGCTAAACCATGAACTCATAGCAGACCTCAAACAAAAGCATCTACCTGATGTGCTTTTCCTGTCTGAGATACTTCCAGCCCAATCTGCATCTGTGTAGCCATACAATCTATACTCATGGCTACCATCATAGTATAGACCAAAGTCTATATTCCCTTTCAGATATCTCATCACATGTTTTGCAACTACTAGGTGAACCCGTCTTGCTTGAACAAGATATTGAATTAAGGTGTTTACAGCAAAACAAATGTCTGGTCTGGTATTTTTCAAGTACATCAATGACCCAATGATCTGTCTATAGTGAGTCACATCCACTAACTCTGGTGAGTCATCAGCTAACAGCTTCAGGTTGGAGTCCATGGGTGTGGCCATGGCTTTGCATTCCAACATATTGAATCTCTTGAATATCTCTACCGCATACTTTCCCTGGTTGAGAAAGATTCCTTCTGAACTTTTCCATACTTCCAAACCTATGAAATAATGCATTAACCCAAGGTATTTCATCTCAAATTCTTCTGCTAGTTTCTTCTTTCTTTCCATGATCTATTTCTCATTCAGTGTCAAGAATAAGTCATCCACATATAATAACAGGATGACAGGTTCATCTTCTACAACCTTGTAGTAAAGGCTAGGATCGACTTTACTCTTGGCAAGGCCCATGCTCATCAGGAAACTATCTATTCTTCAGGCCATAGAGGGCCTTCTTCAACTTGCATATGTGAGTCCATCTGTCTTCAAATTCAAATCCTTGTGACTATTCGATGTAAAACTCTTCCTCAATCATTCCATTAAGGAAGGCTTGTCTTTACTTCATCATGGAAGAAACTACCATGATAGTTCTAAAGGAAGTGTACCTTACTTCCTGGAGTAAGTGTCTCTTCAGAATTAATTCCCTCTTTCTGATAGAAACCTCTAGCCACAAGTCTTTCCTTACTTCTATCATCAACATATTTTATCTTGCAAATATATTTGGAAGATACCACATTCTTACTTTCTAGTTTGAGTACTATATCCAAACATCATTCTCGTATTCTTTCATCATAACATCTTCCATGAGTTCGTCTTGTCAGGTCATCAACATATCCTAGTCTTCTGCATTCAACCTTGAAGGTTGGAACCCACTTTACTCTTGGTAAAGTCTCAATCCATCATGAAGCTATCCATCATGTCATACCATGTCAAACTCAGATATCTTCTATAGTCACTCCCCCTGAAGTGGAGTATCATCTTCCCTCTTCATTCTGTACAGGTGGTTCTATGCTTGATATATACTGGTCAATAGAGTATGTCATGCCATAGTCTATTCTTTCTGAGTCAAATCGTGAACCTTGCTTTGTACACTTTTTCTTGTGGATCCATATGGAGGATACTATGTACTTCCCTTTATGTCTCGAAATCATATCGTATACATCATTCCCCATGATCAACTGTTATTATTTGATCATAGCTTCTTTCATAGCATTATTTTCTTCATCTTGAGTTATCTCTTGTACCCATGGTGGTCTTCATCCTTCAAGCTGGATCCATCGCTCTCTGAAGCTCTTTCTTCCGTCATGCTATCTCTGACCCTGGGAGCTCCGGATTTTATTGCAGTGAATCTTGAATTGTCATCACTTGTTCTTTAGAACAAGTCTCATTCTTCTTATAGGAGGTTGTACAGGACCTTCCCTACAATTCAAATGCACTAGCTACATGGTTAGAACTATTTCGTAAAACATATGCATAATGACAAATTCTTATGCATCATGCAACTGTTTAGCCAATACAACATTCATCCATATCTCGCATAAACTTTCGAGATGACTTCCATCTCTATCATGACATTATTGAGATTGTGCACTAATCCAATATGTCATCAAGGTGGCTTCATTCTAGATAAGTAGCAATGGAGAGCACCGGGAGCTACTTACCCATCACATGCATATTAGTAGTATATAGTCATTAATGCAAACAATCTATCATGCATAACACATCAACTGAATATAATCAAATGTATAACAAAACAATATCATGAAGTGACAATTGAATACTTATCTTTTATTTTTTTCGTGGGTAAACTCCATCTTGATCATTCTGCTTCATCATCTTCTTCATTCATGACATCATCATTTCTTATTTAAATGATAAGATGGATAAGAGGTTCTTCAAGAATTGAGTTCTTCACATTCCTCATCGCTTGAGGGATCTTCTTTGAATGGTGAGAGCTTGATCTTCAATTGCTCCCATCTTCTTCTTCTCTTCTTATGAGTCGAGCTTCTTATTCTTCCCGAATTCAACTGAAAGTAATCACTTCCTTCTGGCATACATTCCTCACATGAATGAATCCCATGATCTTGGGAGACCATTCAAGGTGGCTATCACCACTTTTGCATTCTCTGCTTCTTCTTCTACTACTTCAAGATGTTCTGCATTCTGGATATTCACATTCTTCAACTCTTTTCTTAAATCCATCTTCTGATTTATGTTCTTATCTTCAAATAGCTTGATTAAGGAATCAAACATATTCGGTGTCTTTAGGGATGACACTTGTGGTACAAGTTGATCCGTGATTGAATCAATAATGATCTTCTTGGCCTTGATCAAGTTCTTTTTGTGTAAGGCTTTGAGCCTCATCTCCGTATGGAACTGGGGCCTCTCTACTCATGTAGGTGTCCAATTCATTTTATTCAGAGAGATCAAATACTTCCATGCTTGGAAGTTGTCAACTTCACCAAGCTTATCAACAAGCTGATGTGATATAGCACTTTGAAATGAGAACCTCAAATTCAAATAGCAAAACATTAGATCTTACCGATTTGAGGTGTCCATCCTGCTTTCGGAGCTGCCTGATCTAGGATTTGTCAGAGAAACCCTAATTTTCAAAACTTGAAATATTTTAGATCTGATTTGATAGAAATATATATATCTTCAAATGGAGCTGTCCAATGTACTCCTTTTCTGAAAACAGTGGAGGAAAGCTCTCGGAATAGGAAGCCCTAGTTTTCCAATTTGTTCTGCAGAAATTCCTGTCACTTATTTTATTATATATCCAAAATTACAGCTCCTCTATGTCTAAAATTTATCACAAAGGTAACCTCGCATGTCCCTGATCCAACATCATAGGTTTCATCAGAATTGGTTTCACCAATTGGAATTTATGATCATTTTCCCAAGGTGATCTATTTCAGGACTGTTCAGAACAACGAAGTTGTACAGCCTGCCACGTGTCACTGTTTCATCTTCTGGTTCTGAAATTAGGACCACAGAAATTAAAATCCATGATATTTATGGAACATCTTCAGGAATTTAATTTGGACCTCTGTAGCCCACTCTATAGTAAGTTTCCCTAGGTGTCTTGTTTAGGGATGAATTCTGGAGGAGGCTGGAACCCTAACTTTGACGGATCATATCTCCCAGATTATAGCGAATATAAGGGTGAATTTTGGACACAGTGTACATAAGGATTTTATCGTCGGTCTCTGAAATTTTCAGATCTTGATCCTTCGGAAATATTGGTATATAGTGAATGTACCAAAACGTAGCATTTTTAGTATTTACGGTTTTTCTAGCTCGGGGTCAAACTAGGTTTTGACTTTCCCGGAGATTCACCCAACCAAAAATCTTGATCCAAGTCTCTAAACTTCGATTTTGAGGAGGAGATAAATCCTATGCCAAGATCACTCAAAAATTCCTCTTCAGTAAGAATCCATAATTTCCCGCACCGAAAACCGAAAATGCTCGGAATCAAATTCCGCTTCGATAGAAAGATGCATCCTTCAATGGAGAGTCAGCCTAGCCATCTTTTGCTGATTGATTGTGGAGAGAGAACTAAAAATTAATAATCCCTAGCTTGTGAAAGCTATCTTATTTAGGTTAGCTCTGATACCATGTTGAATTTTCATATGCTTAGCTAAGACATCAGTATATCATTTCATTTTTCATAACAAAAGCATATAAACAGGATCATTGAAAGAAACAATATCACAAGAACAACACAGATTTATCCTGGGAAAACCCTAAAGGGAAAAACCCAAAAAAATATTCCTTAATATAGATGCCCCAAAAAGGTAAAAAGGTAAAACCAACAAGGAGACCAAAAACCTGATCCTCCTCCTTCTCCAGCTACTTCTCTCCTATACAAGTGTGCTACTCAAGTGAGAGTGTGTGTTACAAATGAGGAGCACTACACTTCTATTTATATTCATCCGTTCACTTAAGTTAACTCATCTGTCATGTAGGCTCAAGTTAATCATGTAGGCTTGAGTTACACATGTAGGCACAAGTAAACAGACTGGGGTGCTAATGACCCACCTTTACAATTAGAGAAGACTGCCTCATGACTCTTATTAGTTCTTCCGATTAGGAGCATCGGGGTACAAAGTAATACAAGTGGTTCTCCCGGTAGGACCATCGAGGACAAAAAATAAATACATATAGAATATTATTCGAAGTTACAATATTTCAACAAGAAGAAGTACAGGAAATAGATCTTGCTACTAATAATTCTCACAAGCATACACAGGAAAAATAGAGAGAAGAAAAGAGACTGAATCACATGAATGAAGAGATGAATATTGGTGTGTATCCTTCCATTTAATAATGATGAATAATAGTGTACATAAATATTACATTCCTCATAGGAAAATCTAATTGTATGGAAACAACTCATAAAGCTCAAAAAGGATGACTTACCAAAATATAGCAAACCCCCATAGGTGGCTAAAGCACTTCCCAAATCTATCAAGGACCTCACGAGTTGGAAAAAGCATGAGTGAGTTGTCAAGGAGATGGAAGAAACATGCTAATCCTAGAAAATGGAGAAAAAACAATGGAGGATGGGTTGGAAACAAAAGCTCCCAGTTTCCTAGTTGACTAGCTTTTATCTTATCCATAGAAAAGCAGGAAAAGCATAATAAAGTAGAATCTGCTGTAAAGTCCTGTATACTAATTTTGGATGGTCAAAAGGTGGTCAAGATCAACCCATAATTGGAAATAAATCATTCCTAGGATACATATGGCATGTATTGACTTTAAGGTGCAAGTGGATGCCAACTAATTAAGCTAGTGGGTGAATAATTAATCAAATAATGATTAATTATTTTATCCTAAGTTGTGAGTGGGTTTAATATATTCCAACAGTTTTAGCATTTACTTCGAACAGACTGTCATTCAGACAGCCTGTGCCGCCCCTTATATAGACCTTCATTTCAATCTGCTATCCAGTCGCTCATTCAGCCCTATGAGTCTTTAATTTGTTTTGAGCTTATCTTCTTAGTTTTCTGATTATGTCTTGATAGTAATTGTTAGATAATGATTGTATTTTCTTTTAAAACCCTTAGATGAGATTGTTTAGACTCCTTGTTAAACCATATTTCTCTTTCTTTTTACCTTATTCCTAGAAATTATGTTATGTAGTTTAACTCATTGTATTGATATGTAATTGAACCTTTGATTTAAGTTGTTCTTTTGTATATGAGGTCTAAGCTACATACATTAATAGATTAAGTGTTTTACACATTGTTTATAATACAATTTGTTCTCGTAATCATGTAATTGTTAAAGGGATATCTAAGATAGAATTCAAATCACCTTTATAAGTTTTTTGTTTGTTCATAAATCATGTCTACTCTCTGTTAGAATAATCAACCCATATTTTACCCACTTAGACATTAATTCCATTATTCTTGTCTTATTTTCCTAGTTCATGTGTCCCACCTTGTGCAATTTGTCATTTGCCTATCTATAATGGTCAAAATTTCCTTATTTGACTCATGTAGTGCATGGGAGAGCTAAGGAATCAACTCTACTTTATTCCTAGCCTCCTAGGCGCCCTTCTGCTTTTTCTGCTTTATTGCCTGCTTTTTCAGTGTTTTAAGGCAAAAGGAAAAGCTAGACTAGGTGAGGTTGACTTGTTTTTTGTCCTACACATCCTCCTCTCTTTTCTCCATGCAAAAGAATGTATGAGCTTCCATTCCACCACTCTTTAGCTTGCCTATTCCTTTTTTCCAATTCGTGAGCTCCATGACAGATTTGGGATCAACTTTTTACACCTATGGGGGATTTGCTTATTTTTGGTAAGCCTGCTTTATGCTAGATTTGGATGCCTCCTCATGCATTCTATTTATTGATGTATTATATTTATTCAGCAACCTATGTTATTATAGGGTTGGCTATTGTACATTCAGTTAATACAATTTAGTGTTACAGCTCCATATTCAGTCTCTTTTGTGAGTGATTTTGCATGATCAATTGATAATTGTTGTGAGTAAAATTAATCTATTGTTGGCCTTAATTTCCACATGGTATCAGAGCCATTGTATTTTGTTTCTCTCCTTCAAAAATTGTTTTACAGGTTCGACATCAAAGACTGGGAGCCTTCTACTGACAGCCGGGACAGATTTTCTAGAGCTATGGATCAATCACAGAAAACTATCTTGACTCCCTTCAATTTATTTGAATGGAAAGCAGAGATGGAGATACTGTTGAGAGAGAAAGGCCTCTACAGGGTGACTATGGAAACAGAAGCAGAGCCCAATGCAGCTGCAGAGAAGATAAAATGGCACAACAGGAGGGATGAGGCTTATGGCCTCCTGTGCCTGAGTATTTCCAGAGACCTCCTTTTCCATCTCGATGGATTGAGATCACCGAATGAAGTATGGGAGAATCTTGCTGATATTTTTGGAAAGACAGATGAGATGAGGGGACATCAAATCGAAAATGAGTTGATTTCTCTGAGTCCAAGAGTCCAACAAGCTTTGAATCCCTGCAGCTATATTTCTCCAAGTTCAAAGCACTAGTTTTGCAGCTGAAACAGTGTGGTATTGAAAAGAAAGATGATCAGCTCGTATTGGCCATCCTCTCGAAGCTGGTCCCTGATTATTCAGTGTTTTTTTTGACCTTCTATGCCACAAAACTGATAGCTCGAGCCTGGAAGATGCCTAGCATTGCAGATTTCATGGAATATATCACATAAGAACAGGACAAGCTGGTGATGATGGGCACCATCAAACCATCCAAAGATCAAGCTTTGATTGCTGGAGATTCGAGGGTGGATTCAAAAAGCAAAAAGAAAGATAAAAATCCACCTCAGAAAAAGAGAGACAAGAAATAGTCTCCGGAGGATCTACAAGGTCCCAAGAAGAATAACCAGAAGAAGAAGAACAAAGGTGAAATGAACAAGTGTGCATACTGCAATAAGGGAAATCACTCTAAAAGCTCTTGTATGAAAAAGCAGATAGACATGCTGACCAATCTCCTGGAGAAGAATGTCATCTCCCTTCCAGAAAGCTCAAAGAAGATAGAAGGAGGATCAAGTTCAGATGACAGAGAGAGAGTTCATGCTCTAGTTGCTGGCACATCAAGCTCACCTAGTTTTATCATTGATTATGGAGCTTCAAGACACGTGGTTTCAACTAAGGAGGCCTTCTCCTCACTGGATATGTCGAAAGGACCATCTATTGTACTGGGAGATGACTCTCTCACTGAAAGTAAAGGCAAAGGAAGGATAGATCTTGATCATGGTCAGTTCAACAATGTGCTATATGTCCCTGGTCTCGCCTCCAACCTCCTGTCAGTGTACCAGATGACCCACACTGGGTCTCCTAAGAAGGTCATATTCTCCCCCGATGAAGTTAAGATCACAGAGATTTCAATTGGTAGATTCATTGTAAAAGGAGTTGCAAATCATGCTCAAAAGGTATACATGTTCTCACACATCCTACCTTACTCAAACCCCTCTGCTCTTCTCATTCATGCTAATGAAGCCAGCAAACTTTGGCATGAGAGATTTGGCCACCTTAACTACAAATATATTTCTGATCTTAGTGAAAAAGAGATGGTCATAGGGTTTCCCAAGATAAAAATTTTCCAACGGAGTCTTCCAAGGTTGTATCCTAGGAAAACACCCAGAGCACAAATTTGAGAGAGCTAGTTATGAGAGAACCTCTGCACCCTTCGATCTGATCCATAGTGATGTTGCTGGTCCATTCCCTCATATGTCTATGAGTCAGGACATGTATGCATTAACTTTCATTGATGACTTTTCCAGGTATTGCTGGGTTCACTTCCTGAAACACAAGTATGAAGTTTTTGGCCTATTCAAAGTCTTTAAGGCTTTGGTTGAAAACCAGTCTGGAAGAAAACTCAAGGCCCTCAGAGTGGTGATTATCAAGTCTGAGTTTATTAATTATTGTGTAGATGTAGGTCTTCATATGCAGCATTCTATCCCTTACACACCACAGCAAAATGGTGTTGCTGAGAGGAAGAACGGATCACTGAAGGAGATGGCAACATGCATGATGGAGGCCAAAAATTTGCCACCAAAGTACTGAGCCAAAGCTATCAACTATGTAGCCTATATCTAGAATAGGGTTCCTCACAAACAGCTTTATGGTATGAATCCCTTCGAAGCATGGAGTGGGCACAAGCCAGATGTGACCCATTTCAGGATTTTTGGCTCAAAGGCTTGGGCTAGAATCCCGACAGAGAAGAGGAAGGATTTGCAGCCCCAAAGCCAAGAGTGTCTTTTTGTTGGATACTTTGAATATTCAAAAGGGTACAAACTGATAAATTTGAGCATAAACAAAGCCTTCATCAAAAGGTGTGTTCAGTTTGAAGAAGAACCCCTTGCAGCAGTGGAAGTTGGAGAAGCCTCTTCTCCACCTGAACCTCAAGAAGTAAGTAAAGAGTTTGTTGAACATGATGATTCTGATTTGTCTGATGGATATGAGTTTATTGCAGACCCTAACAGCCCTATAAGGCCAAAATGGCCATCCAAGACACTACATGCAGCAGGAGAGCTAGCTGGGGATCCCAATGACCCAAGGAGGACAAGATCTCAGTTTGAGAGTGGTCTGTGCATGAAGGATCCTATGTTTGCTGAAAAATGCTATTTGATGGTGGAGTCTGATCCTCAAACATATGAATAAGTAGTAGGAGATCCAATATGGAAAACAACCATGAAGGAGGAGTTCAGCTCACTCCAGAAGAGAAACACATGGGAGCTAGTGGATCTTCCCCCAGGGACAAAGTTAGTCCAGTGTCAGTGGGTCTATAAGAGAAAATTTGCTACTGATGGTTCACTACTAAAGTACAAGGCCAGATTGGTAGCCAAGGGCTACTCACAGGTTCATGGCATAGATTACAATGAGACCTTTTCCCCAGTGGAAAAGATGGATTCCATCAGGCTAGCCTTAGCCATTGTAGCCTCAAGGCAATGGGAGGTACATCACATGGATGTAAAATGTGCCTTCCTGAATGGAGATCTCACTAAAGAGATATATATGTAGCAGAATCAAGGTTTTTCTACTAACCCTTCTCTTGTGTGCAGGTTGAGAAAGTCATTGTATGGGCTAAAGCAAGCCCCCAGGTCTTGGTATGCCAAGATCGATAGCTTCTTGCTATCACTGAATTTTGTTCGGTGCAAATCAGATCCAAATGTATATTTGAAGTTATTTAATGGTTCATTAATGATCATTGTGTTATATGTTGATGACCTCCTCATTATAGGAAGCTCAAAGGCTGAGATTGCTTCCTTAAAAGGAGCTATGAACCAAGCCTTCTCCATGACAGATTTGGGGATCTTAAGTCAATTTTTGGGGCTTGAGATTGCTCAAACCAAAGCTGGAATCAAGGTGCAACAGTCCAAATATGCCTTGGAATTGCTGAAAATTTTTAGAATGAAGGATTGCAAAGCAAACAAAACTCCTTTCCTTTCAGGAGTGAAGCTGGAAGAAGCTGATTCTTCACCTATGGTAAACAATACACTGTATAGGCAATTGATTGGATGTTTGTTGTATCTGACACATACTAGACCTGATATTTTTTATGCAGTAAGTGTGGCTTCTAGATACATGTATCAGCCTCATGAGATCCATTGGAAAGCAACCAAAAGGATCCTTAACTTTGTTCAGGGAACAAGGACACATGGGATCTTCTATAAAGAAAAATCTGATCTTGATTTGATTGGATTTATTGACAGTGATTGGGCAGGTGATAGCACAGGTAGAAAGTCCACATCAAGATATGTGTTCATGCTTGTATAAGAGCCAATCAGCTTTTCAAGCAAGAAACAGAGTGCCATTGCACTCTCATCTACAGAAGCAGAGTACAGAGGAGTTGTTAATGCAGCAACTCAATGTTTATGGTTGCAGTGTTTACTTGGAGAGTGTGGCTTCGAACCAGAGTACTCAAATACCATCTACTATGATAACTAGAGTACCATTTGAATATGCAAAGATCCAGTTTAGAAGCAGAGAACCAGACACATTGAGATCCATATGCACTACATCAAAGAACTTGTGCATGATGGCACCATTCACCTACTCTTCTATTCATCTTCAGAACAAGTAGCTGATATATTCACCAAAGCATTTTGTGAGAAGACCTTCAAAAATATCAAATCACTGCTGGGGATTGCTGATCATGCTGTGAAACATGAGTGAAGACAAAATTTCCAAATTTTGTTTACAGTCCATGTTTAAGGGAGGATTTTCCCAAGTTGGTTTTGCCTCTTTCCTTGTTTAAATGGACATGCAGTATGTAAAGGGTGACTTAGCCTTGTTGCTAGGCCCTATAATTTTCTGATATATTACTCATAATTCATGCTTAAGGGGGGGTGTTATAATAATCAACCCATAGTTTACCCACTTAGACATTAATTTAATTATTTCTGTCTTATTAGCCTAGTTCATGTGTCCCACCTTGTGCAAGTTGTCTTTTACCTATCCATAGTGGTAAAACTTTTCTTATTTGACTCATGTAGCGCATGGTAAATCCCAAGGAATCAAATATGCTTTATTCCTGGCCTCCTAGGAACCCTTCTGCTTTTTCTTCTTTATTCCCTGCTTTTTCAGTGTTTTAAGGCAAATGGAAAAGCTAGACTAGGTGAGGTGAACTAGTTTTTTGTCCTCTTCATCCTCCACTCTTTTATCCTTGCAAAAGCATGTATGAGCTGCAATTCCACCACTCTTTAGCTTTCCTAAGCCATTTTTCCAATTCGTGAGCTCCATGACAGATTTGGGATCAGCTTTTTACACCTATGGGGGATTTGCTTATTTTTAGTAAGCCTGCTTTATGCTAGATTCGAATTGATCCTCATGCATTCGAATCCCTGATGTATGTTATTTATTCAGCAACCTATTATGTTAAATGGTTGGCTATTGTACACTGATTTAATACAGTTTAGTGTTCATCTCCAATTACAGTCTCTTTTGTGAGTGATTTTGCATGATCAATTGTTAATTGTTGTGAGTAAAATTAATCTATCACTGGGTTCAATTTCCACAGGAAATACCCTAGTCAATCTTTCCTAAAATAAAATGATGTATATTTCTGGCATCAAAAACTTCATGAACTTGCAATAATCTTGAGTCATTTCATCGGTGATTACCAACTCAGGAAACTATAGGTTATTTGCATTATGTGATAAGAACATCTTCAGCAAAAAGGACTGGAAACTGAAAAATATAGTACTGTGGAATTTGACTAATAGAGAATGAATGTTCTCATCTAGGAACTCATCAAACTAAAGGCAACAAGACTGGAAAGACTTACTTGGAATTTTAGACTCAATTGGGCAAGTACTTAAGATAAACAACAGACTCAATAGTTACTCTGTAAAATAACCATTAGTGTCTAACCCAAAAAATTGACTGGCTAAAGTTATACATGACTGGGTTTCTTCATTAAACAAAAATAGGTCAATAGGGTATGATAAACTTATAACCTCACTATCAGGATTTGAACATGACTTCAAAAAGGTTTCCTTACTCTCAATTGCAGACTCTTGGAAGAATGGTATGATGTTTTCTTCTGTGTACTCCTACGATAAATGAACAAAATCATCTGGGACAGATAGGGTTTTATGGATAAAAGAGGCATGAATACAGAAAATGATCCTAGACTTAGGTTCATCTATGATGACTTCTTCATTTGCGGAATAGTTATTCACACACCACACGACAAATTCAGGGAAATTGGGGGTCTGGTCAATAGAGAAAAAATAAAAGAAAGATTTGAAAACACCACGGGTGTGACTACCCTATTCCTTAAGAAATTTCAATTTATTTTTAGCCATCTCAATTGTTTCATTCAGTAAAATGGTATCAAAAACATTAGCATTTTTGTCTTCAAAACTTTCCTCAACTTTCTGATAGGAAACCCCTAACTTTTCACCATTTGTGACTTCTACCACTTCTATTTCATCCATTTTCAGAAATATTGTGAAATTTTCAGGATGCCTACATTGTTAATTACCACAGTGTTCTGATTCATCAACATTGGCACTTTGCACATAGTCAGGGTTATCGTCAATTCCAATGCTCAGAAAAAACAAAGCTTTGAACTCCACGTAGGTGTTTTTATATTTTTTTATGTTTCATAACCATTGTGCATCTCCTGTAATCTATACCATAGATTTTTTTTTTCCTTGAAATCTAAGTTTTTCATGCAGAAGATCTTAATACCAAGACTCAACATTATCACCCTACACAACATGATTCGGCAGAATCAATATCAACCATTGATTTGTAATCTACCTTCATCACATTAGTGGAAAATGAGAGATTAGTGACCAGAAGACCAAAAAATTTGGTCACCATAGTTTTTTTCAAGGGATAAAAGACCAAAATTGATAAATTTAAGTGAGTTAACTAAAAAATACCAAGATAAATGACCACTTTTGGTCACAGGATAAAAACCAACTAAAAACGACCAAGATAAAGGACCAAATTTGGTCACGAGATATATAGACTAGAAATGATCACATAACAATTGTTCACTATTTGGTCATTTTTAGTTGTCACTCTGGCAATGAAAAAATTACAAATTTGACAATGAATTTGTACATTTTACTAAATTCTAACATTGTAGATGGATTTAGAGACCCCTTTAGTAAATTTAGTAAATTAAGTGGTCTTTGAATCCATCTGTAGTGTTAGAATTTAATAAATTCTAACATATATAATATATATTTACACATCCCTATATTAACAAATTTGAATTAATGCAATCCAACTATATGTTAATTAATTTGGACATGACCTTGGCATATAAAAAAACCCAGTAAACCTTTAAACCCATTAAACCTTGGCATATAATGTTAATTATAAGGCTAATTTGCATGACCTTGGCATACAATTATAGTTTTTATAGGCTAATTTGGACACGACCTTGACACATTGGCATATAATTATAGTTTTTATAGGCTATTTTGGACACGACCTTGACATATAATTATAGTTTTTATAGGCTTTTTACATGACCTTGGCATATAATTATATAAGTTTTTATAAGGCTCGACAAGACCGCTAGTGAAAAAACCAAAAAAATAAAACATATGGATGATATAAACAATGTCGTAATTTGCTACCTTTAATTGGTTAGTTATCTTTTTACAACAAATAAAAACTTTTTACTATTTTATAGTATACTCTCTATATAAATAACAATATACTATAAGAACATTGACATTATCCATTTATTTATAATCTTTTTAGAAAATATGTTGCTCTTGTTTCCGTGTTATTTTGAGGCATGTGAGATTCCCTTATGATTTGTGTTATAACTTTTAAATTACAAACTTAATGGTGTCAAAATATATGAGAAAGTTATAATTAACACAAGTTAGGGGCCTTACTTATACTTAATGCACTTGATGAGATGGAAAATAGAAGGATGGATGAGCCTCACATTAATTACGCTATTAGGCATTTTCCCCCTGGGGTTAGGTTTCTAGGCCACAATTACCTATTCGTCGTCTTTCTATTGCCACTTATACCCTATCATTCTCCTGAAAATCTGCCATTCGCTTGTCCATTTTGTTGACGGTTCATCCTCACTGCCAGGTTCGCGGTTCTACTGCCCTCCCTCCTCGTTGTGGTGGGTCCATTGGTTCTACAGTATCTTTCAGAACAAAAATGTCAAAAATTTATGTACTTCGCTTGTGTCATGGTAGTGGAGATAGACGCCCCTTTACTACGCTTGTGTCATGGAAGTGGAGATAGATGCCCCTTTACTACGCTTGTGTCATGTCAATGGAGATAAGTTTTACAATACCGAACACGTTTCATTTAAATTTTTTTATGAATGTTGGAAGAGTTTTCTCACGATTCGAATATTGGCAAATACAACAAATGGTTCTTCAATTGGTTAAGTAAATCGAGATCGAGATCGATATACTGTAGTTTCTGTGATTGGTTCAGTAGTTTTTCCAGTAGCATATGCAAGATCTGATATTAATATGTTGTTTGGTTCTAAAAAAGGTTTTTGTGGGTTACGAAATGTCTAAAGAATATGCTTTCCTTGGGTGTCTAACCATTACAGATATCGCATGCAGATGTTCACACTACGTTGCATAGCGGGCATGGTGGACCGATAGAGATAGAAAGGAACTTGATGGAATCATGGAAGTAATTATTGATAATATACTTATATTCACCTATGAATTTGGATTTTACAATCACTGCTACACATCCAAGAATGCCCCAGGGTTTATAGAAAAAAATATTTTACCCAGATCACCATATCAAGCATTTCTTCTGTGGTTCCATATCAAAAGGGTAAGAACCCTCTGCTAATACATTAATCCATTAAGTGTAGCCCCACCGATATTACTTTGAGTTCCCCATCTGTAGAATCAGTAACAAAGAAAACAGAGCAAAGGTGGATGAGTAGCAGAAACCAAAGGAATTTTGTAAAACCAAGACAAGAATAATGTTTGAGGGAGAAATTTCTCAATGAGGCCAAGAAGCTGCTTCTGTGGGAGGACCGTCTCACACACGACAATTGGAATGTTCAAAATTATGGAAATATCTATCTTGCAACACTTTGCGATGACATCCATAACATAATCTTCACAATCCATGCCTCACAGAAATCGGTAGGGTTTGAACCGATTTTCTGATATTTTTTATATTTTCATTTCTCCATTGCATGTAAAGGTTTACCTAAAATAAAAATTCATTCATGCTATAAAATTAAGTCAATGATTGAAATTTTAATGGAAATTTTGCAAATGCTTAGAAATTTTCCCTAATTTTTTTCGAGATTTTAATGTAAAATTTGCATAATACTTAGAACTTTTTTCCCTATTTTTTCAATGATTGAAATTTTAACGAAAGTTCCATATAATGTTTAATAAAAAAATGATTTTGTTATAGGGTTTGACTATTTTCTAGGCTAGCTTAAAAGTGTGGTCTCATTAGTCATAAGCTATACATCTAAATTATGGTGTGAATTACTTAGCTATGTGTAGATTGTCTTTTGTGGGTTTGTAGCTTTCGATTATGTTCAAGCAGGTATGCTCTCTCAATTGTTGGATCTTGTTATTGGTTGTTATTGGTTTCCTTGTAGGAACCTACATATATCTATTTTGATAATTATAAGTTTTATCTTTGTCATTAATATTTGAAAATAGATTGTTATCTTAGGTATAATTGGGATCAGAATGATCACATGAATACTCAAGTAAGAGATTATTGCATATAAATTCAATTATTTTTTCTTGGAAGAGAGAACATTATTAAATTATATTTCCTAAAGAGTTTGGTATACCTGAAAGCATCTTTAATATTAGTCACGTTCCTCTTTTCTTCTGTTTTTGTTGATTTTTTTATTTTCTTTTTATTTGGAAGCTCTCACTTTGATATCTATTGTGACGTGCCCACTGGCACACTTCCAAACTCTAAGATAGACAATTATGTAAGTTTCGAGTGGATTTCATATTCATGATACACTGGTTAGAATGCGCACAACTTCTTTGTGATTCCCAATAACATAGACCTTAGCGTGATTGGAAACCATGACAATTTGTAAGTTGTGTTATAGTGCCAGTCTTCAACTCATTAAATGAAGCAACATTATCTTGGTCTAATTTGGGGATTGTTTTATGTTTCATATATAGAGATGAAAAACATGAATTTGAATTTCTATTTATATGACATATCCTCCTAAATAGGTCTAATGATACTCTACCATGACCTGTATCTAAAAACTATAAGCATGCTCCCTTAACCATAAAAATAATCACTCTGCTTGAGGCCATAATGCAATCTATCTCTCACTTTTGTAATTCGGTGGTGGTCATACCATAGGAGTAAGTAAATGAGTGGATCTAGTCCCTCTAAATAGTAGTAATTTGGCCATAGGATGTAATAACTATAAATGCCTATATCTTCCAAAGAACATCTATATGCTTTAAGCCATAGTACGATCTACACACTCTATAGGAGTAGGATAAGTGCCTCACCATGTTACATCTTCAACAGGATACTACTATAACTGAAACCACTCATCTCCTCTCACAGTATGACCATGATATCCCCTCAATAGGCTTAGGATTACCATGCATGTATATTAGAGAAGTATAGTTACTGAATATGTACCATTCATGAATGCGGGAAAGCATCTATGAGTTACCGCAAGGTTTTCCTAGGAAAATATATGATTTATTGCTTCATTCATAGGTGGTTTATAGTATATATACTTTTTCTTTTACAGGTTGGACCTCAGTTAAAATAGGACAGTGAAAGACCAAATAATGTGTTGTAATTGCAAACTAAAGCAGGGCGTTTTTGGTTGTGGTGGGATTGATTTAATTTGGGGATCCTTATGCTACCAACATTGATTTGTCAATGACAGTATTAAATACCAACGTATGTACAGCCACCAGTCTCCAAGTATGGACTTGCTTAGATGTCATGTATTTTAGAAAACCCTTTGCTGTTGGATCTATCTAGAGAATTATAATAGGACTTATCTACATCACTCTTGCTACATGTATTGTTTTCATATTCTTATATCCTTCAAGCAACTTTAATAATTCATTCCCTATGAAAATAAAATCAAATATCTAAAAAGTTCACAAAATAAAATGTAGGAAGGGGTTTATGCCAGTTTGAAGGATCTAATTAGCAATTAGATTATTGATGTGTGGCTCTGTTATCTATGTACTCAAGTCAACATAAAATTGGAAGAGACTTGGACCTAATTATTCAATCTTACCATATATGGTATGAGAAGGATATTCCTTCCATTTTCTCTGATTTATTATTTTGTACATTTTTCTTCTAGTGTAAAGTATGTGACAAACCTACGGATAAGTATTAGCAATTTTAATTGTTGAAGCATTGATCTTTATATATCAAGCAATAATAGGCCCATTCTACATATAGATATTCCCACCTAGTAGGCATCCTCGGTGTCTCACATCCACCAAGTTTTTAGTATCCCTTCAGTTCCTATGTTTTCTTTAATTTCAGTGACCATTATCTTTATTTTGTAGCTTTAATTGAAATCTGAGAGATTTGAAAATCCACCTATGGAAAATATAGGTTTAGATGTCACTATGGTAATAAAACATGAAAGTATAGTTATTGAACATGCAAATGGGAGCTCACATTATAGTGTGTAGAGAAGTTGAGCATCACATAAAAATTTTAAATGATTGTACTATATTGCAACTTTCTAAAACCATAAACACTAATTTTCAAGATAAAGAATAAAAGAAATATACATAACGTACATCATGTATGAGAAATATTATATGCAATGACAATTTATTTTTCCAGTAAATATTGATTACAACTTAACAAAACGATCATGTTAGAATTTGTTAAAATTTTGACATGGAAAAACCCCTTGGGTGAAAAGCACTTTGATGGTATAATATTTCTTTAGGAGAAAACCATTGACTATAACAATGTTGATTTTTTGTCATTCTATGCCTCTGGATATACCTTGTCTCTTATTTCTTCTTCTTCAACCTCTTGGGCTTCTTCCTATTCTAACGCAAAAAATTTGCTTCTAGGATTAATATCGTCCTAGAGTTCAAGATTAAATTTTTACATTTTCTATAATGTAGTGGAGTATATTTATTGATATTGGTATCTTTCAAGTAGTTATTAAAGATTTAGCATATATTAATAAGTTCACTGATATAAGTTAAGGATTGGTGACTCAATATCGGTTTTGTGAGTTCTGTCTCCATGTCAAATATTAGGCATTCTTTTAGTATTCTTCTGTTTTGCTTTTCCAATACCATTACTGACAGAAAGATTGAGCACATTCTTTGCCTTGATTTATACAACCCACTATCACGCCCACTATGAAGTAGAAGTGTAATTTCCTGCGTAATGTGGAGTTGACACATGGGAATTTAATAAGATAATAAAATATTAAGTAAATAAAAACTTTATAATGTAGACTTTAGTTGTTACATGGCTACATAAAGGGGTCCCTTGTCCCACGAACAAACTGGTCTCTGGATTGGATGTGACCTTAAAAATAGATTATTATTATTATTATTATTATTATAATATTCCAACTACTTAAAACTAAAAAAATTGAAGAAACTTGCATGCTTCTTGCTAAGGGATCTGGGAGCTGAACCATAATTAACCAGTGATCTACATATGAGATATTTGAGCATAGAAAAGGGGATAACATATAAAATCAGTATAGATTCATCTTAACTTCACTTTTACAAACCCTTTTTAAAGTGCAAAATATGAAGAAAAGCTTGCACCTAAAAGGAATTGTAGATGAGTTGTTAAGATGGATCTATATTGATTTTAATACGTCCATCATGGTGTAAGATAAAAGGACAATAATTTGGCCCTACTTATCTGGCCCATTAAGACATCCTCCATTCAATTCCTCCTTTCATTTATGTCATTGAATCCATACAACTCACTCTATTACTACCTCAATATCCATTACCATATCCAATTAGGCCCAGAATGTTATCTTCCCATAATTTGACATAGAGATTTTAAATTGGGTACTATATCCTTTAATGTTTTTCTTCAACATTTATTCCCACTGAAATTTCAACCATTTTCAAAAGCTTGAGGCGCACACTTTTGCATTTTGATCTATTTTATGCTCTTGTGATTTTCCAATGTTGAAGACAATCTCTGGTTTGTGTAGAATTGGTTTTAAGTCAAGTATATGTACATATTAAATGGTTTAGCATGAAGTTCATGCTTGTACCGATACTATGCAGGAGTATTTATTGCTTATTATGTATGTTTAGTCTGATCATATTTAAAAAATATATATATTCTTAATTGATTTTGATAACTTCTTCTATTAAATTAATACTGGTGTCAATAAGAGTTAAGCATAATCCACTTGGATTATGCCCTACATTTGTGTTTCCCTCCAATTCTAAATATGCTTTCCATGAATAATCCGTGTATTTAGAGAAGATTGATGATTCGAGTAGACCACTTCAATAGGGATGCAAAGTAAGACATTGAATTCATTCAAGGGACCCATTTACTTCCTAAGAAGCTTGATATTCATAGTGTTGCTTTCTTTTTTTGATCACATGCAAGACTTGCTTGTAGGTGATTTCTTGGCCAATCATGCCAAGTTTTGTGTGAAGATTATTCATGAATTTGCAAAGGAATTTGAATTTTATGATATGAATTTAGACACTGCACTGTGATTATTTCTTGAGACCTTCTGTTTAGCAGGAAAAGGCCAAAACTACGGAGGGCTATAGAGGCTTTCTCAGAGAGATATTATCAAAAGTTATCTAGCATTATAGCATATAAGGATGCATCTTTTCTAGTATTATTCACTTTTCATGCTTAATACAGATCAAGACAATGTCCAAGTTAAGAATAATATGAATGAAGAGGTTCTCATAAAAAAAATCAGCATATCAATGCTAGAAAATACCTTCCTCGAGATTATCTCTTTGAAATTTATCATGCTATTTTCAAGAATGAAATCTAGACAATCTATGAACACAGTATATAATTTCCAAAAATGAATCCTTCTGGTTGGATTGATCTCATATGGAAATATGAGAAATGTCTTCTTACATTGTGTGTGAATCCAAACCCTTCCTTGTTGCCATCATATTAGGTCCAACCATTGCAGCCATTTTAGTGGTCTTTGACCATGCAGAAGATGAAGATGATATCCAGACATGTGTTGATGTCTTTCTTGTAGTGGCTAAAATGTCAGCTTGTCATCATCTAGAGGATGTGCTCAATGATTTAGTTGTGTCTCTTTGTAAATTTACAACTCTTTTTACACAACTGCTTCTTTTAAGGATCTTCTTCTTGCTTTTGGTGATGATTTAAAAGCTAGGATGGTGACTATCACAATTTTCACCATATAAAATAGGTTTGGGGACTATATTCAAACTAGATGGAGGAACATCCTTGATTGTATCTTGAGGCTACATAAACTAGGCCTATCACTTTCCTGTGTTGCAAGTGATGCAGCTAAAGATCCCGATCTTGCAAATGACTCTATGCATGGCAAGCCACTTTCAAGGGCTCCATCTATGTCTCAAATACATGTTGTTGGTACTCCACGTTAATCATCAGGGTTGATGGAAAAGTTTAGCCAATTGTTGTCACTTGAAACTGATGAACTGAGGAGTCAGCTAACTGAGAAGCAACTAGCTGCACATCAATGCACTCTGCAAACCATGCAGAAATGTCACATTGATAGTGTATAAAGTTTTACAAGCAGAGTCCTTGTTATAGCTAGCTAGGGCCCTCATTTGGGCAGCAAGTAGACGACAAAAGGGTAGTAGTTCAACTACAGATGAATACATTGTTGTTTTTTACCTTGAATTATTAATTGAAATTACTTTAAACATTTGGGATAGAATTATGCTCATGTGGCAGTGTGTTTATGAGCATATTGTTCTTATCGTGCAATCAACAATCATGCTGTGTGCTCTTTTATAAAAGGTTGTCTTCAGACTCCTACACATATGTCAGCATTTGATTCCTTACAAGGAAAATCTTGTAGACGAGCTTCTAATATCTTTACAACTTTATTTAAAGTTGGATGTGCCGGTAGCATATGCATATTGTGAACACATCGCTCAAGTAGTCATTGAGCTTGTGTAGGTAAATGGGGTGGCACACAGTGTTGCAAAGGAAAGTATCCTATGGCTAGGGTTTAAGAGGCCATCAAAATACTGGGGTTGAAAGGTGGATGTATGATGTTTAGAAAGCATATATAAGCAATATTTAGAGATTAGAATGGTTCATACCTTAGCCAAATGAAGGTTGATCCAAGCAGCCCTTCAATCCTCTTCTTGCTCCTCTTGCTCCGAGAGACCTGCAAAACAAATTATACCTTCCTCAAACCATTATGACCACATATAAAGCAATGATAATCAAATAAACATGAACTAATTATCTGACTAACATCGTCATATGATCATAAACAAATATTCAATCACACATTGAACAATAATTTGGGAAGAAGAAGGACATCACATCTTTATTAATCTTGAAAACAAGTACAAGTATACCTTATCTTCAAGTTCAGCACCTCACGAAACCTTGATCTGGTTTTGTTTCTTCTCTTTTCCAAGGAACTCAGCCTCCACGCTCTACAACACAAGGAGAATGCTTCTAGGGCAAAGTTGTGGGCAAAGAGAGCTCCAAATCCTCCAACATAACAATGCAAAGATTCAAGTCTCCTCTAATGGACCTCCATACCTCTATTTATATGGTTAATGAAGAGTTAGGGTTGAAGACAAAGTATTTACAACTGAAGGAGTCAATTGCATAACTACCCAAACTACCCAAAATTCAAAATTCATATTTTTTTTACATTTTCAGGAGGCGTACGCAGGTTGCAGAGACAACAGTTGCATACACGAGGAGTACACATGGGTTGCAATGCAGAAAAGTCAGGTATTTAAGGTGTATGTGACTATTTCATATAGCAACTCATGTACGTGCGTGGGTTCATTATATAGAGAAACTCGCATACGTGCACGGGTTTCCTTAAGGGAAAGTCGCGTGCACATCAGAAACTCATTTTTAGGGTACTTTTGGGCATTTTCAGACTTTGGTGTCTTCTGGAAAGTTTTATATAACTGAAATACCTTTCCAATAGTGTATATATGAGGTCAAATGGAGTTACAAAACTCAAGATATGGGTCCTCCAAGTTAGGTGTTTTTTTAGTGACATTCAGTGACTTTCATGAAGTGTCGTCATGGAAGTGTCGACATGCGACGAAATCATGGGAAAGTGGTCACAGGAAGAGATGTGTCATTTTGAGCTATAACAGATGCCCCGTAATGTATGAGGTTAGAAGGGAAGATGATAGATGAAATATATTATAAAGGAAACAGCTGAGTATGGAGAGAGCAGAGAATCCAAGATCAAAAGGCTCGAACAAAGGTACCTGAAAGAGAGATAAATGTCAGAAAAAACTGATCTCTGGGACATACAAGTCCATATAGAAAACATTTCCATAAAGATATAGGTGGATCCAACATATGTATAACTGATGAAACTATCATGGTTGCTCAATATGCAAAAAGGCGCCATATCAAATCTAAAGGAGTCATGGCCACAAATAAAAAAGGTGGATCCATACTCAACAATCGATCATAGCCACAAAAATATAAGGTGGATCTATGTCTCAACAAAATGTCATATAAAATGTAACAAGGTCTTGTGCAACTTAGGAAATAGCAAAATGAGGATGCTCCTATCGGCCCAAGGTCTTCAATCCAAACCGCCCAAAAAAGGTATGAATCCTAACGATGCGAATAAAGGGAGTTGAAGTTGAACATGGAGGAAACCATTTGATTACCAGTCAATAATGAGAACCATTAACAAACACAAGGGAAACCACCATTAATGAAAATGGTCCCCAAGGTACCTAGTGCATTCTAACAAGTGTGATTACAAGGACTTGAATTCGAACACTTGAAGAATCCATTGAGAAGGAGACATTAAGGTATTCCCACTAGCCAATAGCGAGGGAAATTGCCACTGATGACTACAATCCCCAAGGTACTATCATAAAACTCTAAATCTCATCCCCAGAGCAAGATGTGTTGCAGTCGATAGGAAGAGATCCATTGGAAGGAAGGCATTAAGGAATCCTTCATCATCCAACACGAAGTAATTCAAAGACTAATTGGATCTGGAATTGGTACTGAATTTCACGACAAAGATTACCAAAGACATGATGTAATGAACTGATACCAGGGAATGGCTGACACAAAAGGTCAAGGAAACTACAGAATGGATGACAAAGGTTTAATCCTTGAATAGTGAGCATGACACAAAAGTGACTTAGGTAGCTTTTGACAGAAAAGGACCAATGAAACAAATCTGAAATGTAGGAGACATTGACAGATTCACCATATAATTGGAAAAGAAACCAACTGGAGTAAAAACTCTGAGTCGGGATAAGATAAAAAAGATAGCACCCAACTGTTGATAGACTCAAAACTGGTGCTTCGTTCAAGGAAACAAGACTTCTTTCCATGATGTAAAAAACATGTGAATGAACTTCCCTTCCCCTCTTTCTTGTAAAGGTTTAACGAATCCAAGAAAGCAAAATTGAGACCATATTCATTTTTGGCAAGCTCAAAGAAAAGACAGAAGAATGCTTGATAAAGCACTGATTCGTGGATTTTACGAGCCCGAACTAGTACATGCTCGACGGTGTTTTCATAGTTTAGAGATTCTGAAAACTCCAAAGAAGACTCCAGGGGGGTGCTTTTTTGTACAATTTAGTCTCCTGAGGCTGGAAAAGTATAAAACAAACCATAGAAGAACTCTCTTAGCTTTCGAAGAAGTAAGGCACACCTTTTTCATACTTAGTCAGGAAGGTCTGAAAAAGGTTAAATCACCACCTACCCAACGCTCCTTCAAAAGCAGCATATAGCCTGAGTTTTACGAGTGTGAAGGAAGGCAAGATCACTCTAAAAGATCCATTTGATTATGAGAAATGGGGATTACAACAATAAACTCGATTCTTTGTTCTTTAGGGTTTAACGAGCATGAGAAAGACATAAAGTACACTTAGAATCTTTTTCATGTTTTGGTCCAAAGCACAAAAAAGAGAAAACTAAGCTCATATTGGGGGTTCCTTTTCTGTAAGTTTAGTCCCTTAGGTCTAGAAAAGAGATAAACCTATGCATGAGAATACTCTTCTCAATTCCAAAGAAAAGAGAGTGTTCCTTTCTCGTATTATTCCACATGGTTCAAGAAAGCGATAACCTACCACCAATGTGGATGCCCATTCACATATTCTTCACAAGCCTAAATGGACAAGTTTACTCGGGAGTCAAGTCTATTTTGAGGAGTCAGACCTGGGCCTAATAAAACTCAATATATTTCTCGTGAAGTTTTAACGAGTCCAGAAAAGTCAACTTGTGGCCTCCTTACTATTTTTAACGAGCTCGAAGGAGAGCAGGAAGAATGCTCTAAATGCGAGGAGATGAGTGTCATAGGTAGGCGAAAATAGTTCCAAGCGCAAAGAACAAACCTAATCATAATGAAAGGAAAGTGAGAAAGACAAGGACACTCGAGGAATGTCTCCTCAGTGTAAAAGGTGTCAAGTTGCAAAGGCAAAATGATACAAGGCTGAGCGATGATGAGAGAAAAGATGAGAGCTTATACAATGAGCTAAAAGAGTGGAAGCCGACATCAGGCTCATAAGCGCGAGCAGGGCACATGCAAATGCATTTACAGCTTGAACAACAAGATGAGGCCAGTAAACAGTTGTGAATCCAACTAAGAATCCTATCTCCAAGAAACAACAACATCAGGATCATATTCAGAAGAAAAGATCCGATGTGGGTCACTTTGGTAGAAACACATGTGACTTTGCTATCTTCTACAAAAGGTAAAGTCAAGGTAGAATCGACTGAAGAAGATTCTGTAGAACCAAGGCTCGAGGGTTTATAATCAGTAAGATCAACCTCAAAAGGAGAGAAAAAATCAACAAGGGAGATAGAGTCTGTAGGAACAAACTTAGTATCACAGGAGTTGAAAAATTCATAAGAAAAATCAAACTCATCAGGATCACTGACTTGCTAATCGAATGGAGAGTCCAAAAACTCAACAAGACCAACAAAAGAAGACCGATCCATGGGAAAATCAGGCTTACTAAGCAAATAAAGGTTAGACTTAGTCACAACTAAACCAACATCCAAAAGAAGGTCAGACTGTATCAAAGACTCTAAGAAGACTTCATCTGAAGGAAGGAGATTATCCGAGATAGGACACATGTCTAAAATTTCAAATGGATCAACAGAGTGGAGATTAGGCTCCATGCTCTGTATAGGATGACTCACCCAGTCAACTGCTAGGACCAAGTCCTGAGAAGGTAAGCATGAAAACATAGGATGCTTCTTAGTAGCAATTGAACGCAAAGGACATGAGGCCAAATAGTTCACCTGTGGCGGGGTAGTGTCTATAGAAAAACTGGGAATCAATAAAGGAAAGACCTGGTCTCTAGTTGGGTCAGGAGAAGGATCAAGAAAATCCAACTGATCGATAGTGACAATTTCTTCACCATGATTAAAGTACATCACACGAAAAAATGTTGACACCACAGCTTGCATGGCATAGACATAATCACGTCCAAGTAGCATATTGAAGTCCAAGGGGTCTTCTATCACCATGAAGTCAATTAATATGGTCTTACCACCCAAAGTAACATGTGTTTGAGCAAGAATTCCCAAGGCTATACAAGTTCTTCTATCAAATGCCAGTAATTGACTAGCAGTCGACACAAGGCTGGGAGATCCCATGCCTCACCAAGCGCGAGAAGACAAAATACTAACTGAGGCTCCTTCATCAACAATACAATGAGCAATCATGTATGATTCAACTTTGGCCTTTTTCTGGAAAGGTGCATCAGAAGGAAGGCGCGGATCAACTAGGCTATCCCAATCAAAGGAAGCAATCCGAGAGCTTAGTGGGGGTTGATCCAAAGCGAGTTCAGTGCCCCCTTGTTCAGTAAGTTCTGAACTGGCAGTGAAGAGAATGTGACTAGCAGACACTTCACTCTCCAAAGGAAGAGTGGGATTGATCAATACTGAAATCGATTCAACCGCTTCATCAAAGTCACTCTCCGTAGGGAGAGTGGGATTGACCAAAGATGGCATTGGTTCAATCACATCGGGATCACTCTCCAGAAGAAGAGTGGAATCGACCAAAGATGAGATTGGTTTGACCAATTGATCAACAAAAGGTTGAGTAGGTTGTTGAGAAACTATAGGTTGTTCAAGAGAAGGAAAATATTGAGTCTTAGACCACACTCTTTGCACCTCTACGATAGCAGGGCACTGGTGAGTAAGATGATCTCCCTTGCATAGCTTACAAGGGAACTTAAGTTTTCACTTCAAACGACCAGTTTTCTCAATGGTGTCAACATGAATAGCAGTGGCTAACTGTTTTCTCTCAACATGACCTGCAGAGGATGAGAGTTTGCCCCCAGCATGAAAATCAGAGGCCGGGTGACTGGGTCCAACCTAACTAAGAGAGGTTGGTTGTTGAAAATCTTCAGAATGTTCAAAAATAGGATGACCATGAAACCAAACTCTTTGCACCTCCACAATAGAAGGGAATTTATAAGTAAGGTGGTCTCTCTCACAAAGCTTACAAGGAAAATTGGGCTTGTGTTTTGAACGGATAGTCTTTTCAACAGTGTCAACATGACTCGCAGTGGATTACAAATTGTCTTCAGCATGAACCATAGATGCTGAGAGACTGCCCCTAGCATGACTTGCAGAGGCTAAGAGACTGCGTCCAACATGACCTCCAAAGGTTAGACGGAAACCACCAGCATGAACTGCAGAGGTTGAATGGTTAGGATCAACATGCTTTGCAGTAGTTGAGCGTGTGTCCCCAGCATGAACTTCAGAGGCTGGGTGGATGGATCCAACCTGACTTATAGAGGTTGGATGGGGAGGTTCAACTTGAAAATCAGAGGTTGAACGGGTGCCCTCAGCATCAAATACAGAGGTTGAGTGTCTGGATCCGACGTGACCTGGAAATGTTGGAAGGATCCCACCAACATGATGAATAGAGGCTAGATGGTGAAGATCAACTTGACTGGCAGAGGTTGAGTGCTTAGATCTAACATGACCTGTAGAGGTTGGATATGCGCCCCCAGCATGAACCACAGAGGCTGGGTGGTGAGGTTCAACTTAAATTGCAAAGGTTGAACACGTGCCCCCTTGCTTATGTTCCTTCTTCCTATTCGTCCTTCTTTTACTCTTTTTAGAATGTCAGTTACTAGTATCAGTACTTTCACCCCATGAGGTAGAAGGAGGAGGAGAATCAACTACAGGTGAAGGGGAAGCAATGTTTTGATTCCCTTGATATAAGGAGCTTACTTGAGAAGCATCAGGAGCATTCACGACGGTTGGAGTGGAAAACAACCACACCGGTATCCCTAGGGTGAATCCAAGAAGATTCAGGGTGGCCATCAAGGGAACACCAACATTCCCTGTGAGAGGAATAGTACAAGGAGTTCCTAGCATGGGGATCTCTTCGTCGATGTTCAAAGGGGTGTTAGCCATAGTTTCAAACAAGGAGACAAAGTCTAAGGTTGACAAGAAACCAAAAGTACAAAGCACACACCTGAAAGAAAACTAAGTACCGACAAACCACAGAGCACTCATTGAAATTCCTAAAGCCAAACATACAAACAGGTATAAGATACACTTTCCAAAAGAAATCTGATAGACAGTTACTTGGAATCCCTGTAGATGTTCTTAGGCATAAGTGGAGGAATCACCCACTGCCCTCCCACACCTTCTACCGGGGTTACCTTCCAAGCCTGTCCAAGGTCAGCCAAAAATAGCATTTCGGTGTACCTGTGTATGAACCCTAGATGTCAAAGAGACTAAAGGCTACCTTAACTATATTGACAGTCTAGGGGGCCAGTCGCAAGCCTGGTTCGTACGCATGGGTAGGGTAGCAAAGCCCAAAATCCTGTCTAAGATAGAATCCCTAGCTGCGCAAAAACCTTGGTCTACGCTTTGACAAGGAATTGGAGGGTTATCTCCTCAGTCCAAGCCTCCATGCGGCCTCGTGCTTAAATCCCATTTGAGAGGAGCTTCCCATATACAATCAATGTAGAAAAGGGTTTACCTAACGATTAGACAACTAGGTCTGAATTTTAACACTTGTGGGGAGTTTAAACTTCCTAATCCACAAGTCCAGCCTGAGCTAGTTGGTGTATGACCCTATAAAATAAAACTTACTAATAATTTTTAAATTATATCGTTTCTTTTAAGGGTTGTTTTCAGTCAGAGGGTAAATGGCATGGAACTTATGTGGTGTTTTGACTCAAAGCTGGAACAAAATGACTAAGCAAAGAGAAAAGAAATGCAAAAAGCAATAAGTATTCTCTTTATTTTTCAAATAGAAAACTTGAAAACCACAAAAAAACAAATTCTTTTTTTATTTTTTCAAAAACAATGATATGCCATGCAATCTAGACTAAAAACCTAATCTACATGCATATAAAGCAAACATGTGTTTTTGTCTTTTTATTTTATAAATTCAAAAGAAAAACAACCTATCAACTAATGCAAGTAAGTAATGTAAGCAAAAGCAAATAGACAACTACTATGCACCTAAATGCACAAAAAAAACTTGAGTATGCTTGAATTAAACAAACTGTATAAAATGAGCAAAGTGAAGTAAACGAATTAAAAAGACCAAGAAATCAACCACCTAAGGAAGACTTGGAACCCTAGCTTGGGAGGACACAATGTAAGGAAAACACTAAGATCACACAAAGGCAAGTGGCACACCAATCACTATCTGAAAATAGACTGGGATAAACAATGTCTGGAACCCTGATCACTGATTCACACAACCTACACTTAAACCTATGACCCAAATAGGAATATCCACTTCAAATTGCAAATAGAAAGAAAATCCAAACAAGAGAACTCAAGGGATTTATATGAAAGCACAAGGTGTGGCCAACAAGGTCATCAGACTAACAACAAAGTGCTTATAAGGAAGACCAACTAGCAAACAGGAATCAAAGAAGGACAGGGACAAGCAAACCCTGGCCAAAAAATCCCTATTTCAAGGCTTGTACGCAACTGTGTATAAGGGAAACTCACGTACTGTACGCGACTGTCCTAGAGAGCAACCCACGTATGCAAGCCTCTGTACGCGACTATGTATAAGAGCAACTCGCGTACAGGCACAAAATTGTCTCGAAAAGAAGGAAAATCCACAAGGCCTTCAAACACTATGGTAAGCATGAACCAGGACAAGATACCACACACAAACTCAAGGAAAAGGCCGGTCAAGGGTAATAGAAATAACCTACAGCAGTCTGGGCTCCTCAGTGGCGTCACTAGTTCTGTTGTAAAGGAAAGTATCCTATGGCTAGGGTTTAAGAGGCCATCAACATACTTGGTTTGAAAGGTGGATGTATGATGTTCAACAAGCATATATAAGCAAGATTCAGATATTAGAATGGTTCATACCGTAGCTAAATGAAGGTTGATCCAAGGAGCCCTTCAATCCTCTTCTTGCTCCTCTTGCTCCTCTTGCTTAGAGAGACCTGCAAAACTAATTATACATTCCTCAAACCATTATGACCCCATTTAAAACAATGATAATCAAATAAACATGAACTAATGATCTGACTAACATCATCATATGATCATAAACAAATATTCAATCACACATTGAACAATAATTTGGGAAGAAGAAGGACATCACATCTTTATTAATCTTGAAAACAAGTACAAGTATACCTTCTCTTCAAGTTCAGCACCTCACGAAACCTTGATCTGGTTTTGCTGCTTCTCTTCTCCAAGGAACTCAACCTCCAAGCTCTGCAACAAAAGGAGAAAGCTTCTAGGGAAAAGGTGTGGGAAAAGAGAGCTCCAAATCCTCCAACATAACAATGCAAAGATTCAAGTCTCCTCTCATGAACCTCCCTACCTCTATTTATATGGTTAATGAAGAGTTAGGGTCGAAGACAAAGTAGTTACAATTGAAAGAGTCAGTTGCATAACTACCCAAACTACCCAAAATTCAAAATTTGTATTTTTTTTACATTTTCAAGAGGCATACGTGGGTTGCAGAGACAACAGTTGCATACACGAGGAGTACACGCGAGTTGCAATGCAGAAAAGTCGGGTATTTAAGGCGTACGTGACTATTATATATAGCAATTCGCGTACGTACGCGGGTTTCTTTAAGGTAAAGTCTTGTACACATCAAAATCTCATTTTTAGGGTATTTTTGGGAATTTTTAGACTTTGGTGTCTTCTAGAAAGTTTTAGCTAACTGAAATACCTTTCCAACAGTCTAGAGATGAGGTCAAACGGAGTTACAGAACTCAAGATATGGGTCCTCCAAGTTAGGTGTATTTTCAGTGACATTCAGTGACTTTCATGAAGTGTCGACATGCGACGAAATCATGGGAAAGTGGTCATAGGAAGAGATGTGTCCTTTTGACCTATAACACACAGTTTCATATTTTCTTTCCATTACTGCTTTTCATCCAGAAGCATTAGAATGTGGATTTGAAGCACTATCCTTTATTATGTTTGATGCTGCACATTTAACACAAGAAAACAATGTTTTATGCTTTGACACTACTAGAGATTGTGTAGAGTCTCGGGGTGTTTTGGTTGATAGGTCTATTCGTGCTCTAGTCTTGATGACTGAATCTATTAAATTCTTAGTTCGGTGGTCAAAGGGTTTCTCTCGTGACTGGAAAATGTAGGTGTCTCTCATGACTGGAAAAATGTAGGTGATTCTCGCAAGGATATGTCAAAGTCTTCCCAAGAAATAGGGGATATGTGGTTCTCATTATCATATGGGATTCAAAAAGTTTGTTTAGAGAAGATGGAAGAAGTCATAAATTATGCCCTTAAGGTTTATATCATTGCAAAGGTTCCTATCAGCAGTAAATGCAATTTCCTTAAAACACCTTCAGGTTACAGTGTTTTGATCAAGTCATCCTTAAAATGCTTGATGATTTGTTGGAGATTGCTCAAGGAAATTCTCCTAAGGGATATCATAACATGGAGATCACCCTTCATCATGCCATGAAAATTCTCTTAAAAATATTTCTGCAACTTTTGGATTAGCTATTTACTCTGCCAAACTTCCAAAAACTATGCCTTGGTTTGCTTAGCCTCATGTAGAAGCATATGAAAACAAATACAAGAGGTAAAGGGAGTGACAAGCTTCAAGAACTTATTATCAAGTTGTTGAAGAACATGTTACCCATATTGAAGGTTCGAGGAGTTGTCATGCAGAGAAGCACTCTTGGAGGTGACAACCTGTAGAAGCTTACATGGCTTCATGTGAAAGGGATTTCACCATAGTTGTAGGTAGAATTTTTAACAGACCTGGAGCCAGAAGAAGAAACAGAACCCAAGTCTAATGACTATTGTTCACAAGCTGAAAGAGTTGATCCTCAAGTTCCCACTTCTGATAGTGGCCAGAATGAAGTAAATACGAAGAAACTAAAGGGAGAGGAAAGAGGTGGAAACTAGATGCTATTAATATAAGGTAACAACACACATTATAATGTTTAGCTCTTCTTGAATAAATGTAGATGCAATTAATTACTTATAATCACACTATTTCAGAAGGACAAAGTTTGATGTAATTAATAGCTTATAATCACATTATTTCAGAAGAGCTAAGTTTGATGTGGTCTTGTGTATTGCTTGAGCACGCATCCCAAGATATATGTAGAGGTACCTATTCTGCTATCATCTTCTATAATAGGAATGGGAAGAACTGTGAATTGTTCTACTTTTGATTACCCATTTTCCTCCATGTCTTGATTAGGAATCCCTATTGATTTGTGTCTGTCAATATCTAGGTTATTGCGGGAATGGTTCAAGAATCAACGCTCGTAGTTTTCCATTGAGATGCTCCAACACAAAGGCTTAAAGTAAGGCTTTGGACTGTCTTTAGGCTACAGATGGTGTTGTTCATTTCTAAAGAGCATGTGTAACTATTAAATTCTTTGGAAAGTTGATAGAACAGGGACTTGTGTATGTAAATCATTTAGGTGTAAAAATTATAATATATCTTCACCTTTGTATTATGATTGGTTCTAGAGAACTGCAGTTGCAGCCTAAAACTCACCAGATTCAGCCGTCATTCCAGAAAAATCCCCTCAGTTTGCCGATGTTGCGGTGTAACTAATTAAGTTTGGCCGATAGGTAGCGATGAAACTCATTGACTTTGGCAATTGTAGCGATGAAACTCATTGAGTTTGGATGATATTTCTTCATTGTTAACTCGAGCGCTTTGGTTTATTGTTTCAATGGAATTATTATTGGCTCAACTTTTGGTTCCCTTCATGGACAAAAGGAAGCACTCCAAGCAATGTGAGCATGCAAAATTTATACTTATACATTTCTTTGTCTCACCAATAGATTTACTGCTTTGAATACCTTGATTTTCTGCATTAGATTTCTTTGCACACCTACCATATTTCAAGCTTAATTTTCAAGGAAGAATTTCAATGACATAGTATCTATATGCTAGTTTGTGTGTAGAGATCGAATGGGGAAGTTTATATTTCCAATGGATTGACAAGATTTTTAATGAATTTTCTTTGATTGTTTCATTCTTCCTTGGAGATTGGGCTTGTAATATGATTGGCTTTTGAACAGCTTCTTACTTATTATGAAAATTTTTTCAGCTTTATTTTGTTTTACAAAGAGGTTGAGGATGAATCACTCTAAAATTAAAATGTCGGCAAGTGTTCTTAGAACAAGTAAGACTGTTAAAAATGATGTTAACAAGGTTGTGAATGCAATTAAATCCGTTCAGAGCTTTAAAGGCCATGATATTTTTTTCTGTTAAAGAATATGTCAAGTGGAAAACCTTACGTGTATCGTAAGAGCTACATACTGCTTTAACAGAAGCTGGTTTCAGTAGGCCTTCATTGGTACAGGTACAGTTCCTATATTTCACTGACACAAATGGTTTTCAACATAATATTAAAATATTTTTTTATAATAAAACATGCTGCAATTTTATTTTGAATCTATGTTGGTTTAGGAATGGTTTATGCTAAAATATATTGATAAAGTAAGAAGCTTGCAAATGGTTTATGCAGTTGTTCTTTGTAATGTAAATTACAAAGTCAAAAGTTGTTCACTGTCGATCGTTTTAAGTAAATTAATTCTCTTTTGCAATTTTATAATTTGTTAAAAATTGTTCACGGCTGGTTGTTTATGTTAAAATATATTGATAAAGTATGAAGCTTGCAAATGGTTTATGCCGTTGCTTTTTAATGTAAATTACAAAGTCAAAATTTGTTCACTGCTAGTTGTTTTAAGTAAATTAATTCTCTTTTATAAATGAACAATTCAAAATAAAAATATTCTGGATTGTTTTTATAGTGATATATAAGTAATTACTAAATGTCACACCACAAAAATTGTGGAATTTGTTTATTTGCATAGTTTTGACTAATTGTTGATAAAGAAAGAAAAATTAAATTAGAATAGGATAAATTTTAAAATACTCTTCCAATATTTCTATTTCTTTTTGCAGACATCTGTGTGGGAAGTTATTGGATTGCATGACAAGTATTTGCAGTATGTCAGCACATGCTTTGTGAACCATTCTCTCTTTTACAAGGTTTGCTTGCGTATTACATTCATTCACTGTCATTCTTCTATGTTTTTTATTCCTTAAGAATAGTTTTTACATATGTTTTGTATATAAGATTTATTTCATCTTATAAACTTTTGCAGGCCTTAAAAGAAGCATTCAAGGTATTTTGCAACTGAAGAGTGGCAGGAAACACAAGTGCAAAATTATTGGCTACTTTTTGTGACAACCTATTGAAAAAGGGTAGCAGTGAAAAATTAAGGGATGAAGATATTGAAGAGACACTTGAGAAGGTGGCTCCCGCATTTCATTTGGGATTGCTGCAATTAGAAAATTACCTAGCTTACTTGAGTGTTGATATCCTTATTCATAAATATTGTAGATGGTAAAGCTTTTTGCATACATTGATTATAAAGATCAATTTTCAGAATTTTATAGGTAGGTTTCTCCATATCTACTTCTTCAAAACTTATTTTCTGAATAAATCATATATATGTTATAATAAGTAAGATCTTCTCTAGATTTTGTTGAGCATTTTAAGAAAACTATTGAATGGAAAACTTCCAATTTTTTTGGCTTTTTTTCTATTTTGATTACTATGCCAGTGAATTTGAGTTGCATTCACCTTTTTTGTGAGAGAATATGAGGAATACATTGCATATTATTTGATGTTTTTCTTGTTATAGATTTCAAATGTGTACCAGCTATGATTGGCTAACAACCTTTCCAAACAGTATTGAGTGAACAAGGTATATTATAGGAAAAAAATAGCACACCGGCTTATATTTGATAAAAGTGAAAATGATGAACATGAACGGAGTATCTTAACGAAATTGAAGCAACACTCTGGAAGCCAGTTTACTTCAAAGATGGAGGGAATGGTACACAAAAATTTTCAAGTCTGTGTAATGCTTACAGCTTGTGTATTTATAATTTAAAACCTTGAGAAATTATTTAAAACTCCTTGATTCATGTTGATGTAATTCATATATTTCTTCTTAGCTTACTTATTTGACTTTGGCACGGGAGAACCCACCAGAATTTCAAAAACATCTTCATGAGAATGGGCATGCACATCCTGGAATAGAATTCACTGTACCAGTGTTGACTCTTAACTACTAGATTTTGGCCCTACTACAAGTTATTTGATCTCAATTTTGCTACTGAGATGGTGAGATTTCTGTGTTTCCCACTATTTCCACAGAAGGTATCATAAATAGAAGAATATGATATCAATTTGAGGTATTTCTGTATTTCCCACTATTTCCACAAAAGGTATTAGAAATAAAAGAATATGATATCAATTTGAAGTATCTTGAAAGTTGTTTTGTGAACACCTTAATGATTCCATCAGAAGAGTAAATCACAGAATGAAAGTCATTTTTTTGGAAGTCTATAAGTGTATCATTTAACTGAAAGGAATTGTTCAAGTATTTTGCATGATTAAATGGGATTGGAAAGAAACTATTACATAGGATAGAAACAAAATCTCATCTTTAGCTACCAGATCTATGGAATCTGCATTTTTCTTGATGTCTATTAATAATCTGATTTGCAAACTTAGCTTTAGAGGCCAAAATATTACCTTAAATTGGATTTTCTACGTTGAATATGGAACGTTTCCATAAACCTACTCTTCCATCCACAAGAAATCAATGCCGCAAGGCATACCTTGTCCCAAAGATCTTTCGCAAGCAATCTATTCATTCAAATTCGATTCCACTTCCAAAAATTACAGAACAAACAGTAGTTCTAAAACATATGCTTCACTATCTCTTGCTTTGGTCAGACACTACAAATTCTATTTAACCAGCCTGTTGAATTGGATCTATCCTTGAATTCTAGGCGTGCATATTTAAACCATTTTACTATGTTCTAAAGCACTATTACAACTGCAACAATTTCCCAAAATTCAAAATTTTTTTGGGACCCTCCTTTAACTCATTTTTGCTCAACTTTTGAGTTTGCTTGATGCTCTGCGGGAAGATTTTTTTTTATGCCAATGATGTTTCATTTTTTGTTTTAGTTTTACCTTGCCATCGGAAGTGTTTGGATGTTTAAGTCGAAAATTTAGTCACCTAAATTCCCGCCATTGCGGAGAGGTCACAAGGAACCGGGTCCGATTGTTTTCTTCGATGCCTTTATTCGCTTATTTGTTTTAATCGGTTGTTTGTTGGGATCCCGTCGGGACACATTGTTTCTACGTTTTCCACAGTTGCGGATAGCACATTACAAAGTTTTCTAAGGATTACATTAACTTTTTTGACCCCGTTGTTTCGTTTCGCCGATCCTTGAGTTTTCGGCGTCAGCCATTGTGGCTCTTCATCCTTCTATCGCTCCGATGCTTTAATATTATGAGCTTCGATGTGAGTATCATCTGGTTTCCCTGTCGATGCCTCGACGATTTTCCCAACTGTTTCATCGTCCGACGTTGCGGAGGAAATGTTGATATGCTCGCTGATCATTGCTTTTACTGCCAGAAGATCCTTTCCCACCGAGCATAGATGACCCGGGGTATATATATAGTGGGTCGAGGAGTCTATTATTTTATTTTTATTGTTTGGAATTTCTCTGCGCTGTCGTTTTCGCTCGAAGTAAACCAGGATTCTCCCTGTCGGTACCCTCGCTCCTAGGTGGCTCTGCCGTGGAAGATCAATGGTTTTCCTTCTGCCAGTTACGCAACAGTGCTAGGTAGGCCCTTGTACTCATTATCCCATTCCGTTCGATTCGACGAGTTATTTTCTTATTTCCGCGGTTAGGATTTTTACTTAGTTCCCTATCGTGACATGTATATATGCTGAGGTGAGTGGTGGGCCTGTTAGTAGGGAAGTTCTTTGTAGTCTACGGAGTGTTTTCTTCCGTGGCCATTATGGTCTTCTACCCTGCACTCGATGGTTGGGGAAACCGGTGCAGACGGTCGTTATAGTGTCTGCACCAGTTTGCCCCATTTTGTGTTTGGCCATTCGGGGAAGGTTTTCATGGCTTTCCTGGGGAATGTTAGATTTTTTCCACTGGTTCAGTCACCTGCATCTTGCAAACCAAGACCTCGGTGTTGTTTTCAGTTTGCTATTTAGAGAGACCCGGTTCACGGTCGAATTCGAACCCGAACTAGTCTGGGATAGTATCGCATTGCCCAATCTAAGATGGACCGTAAAATGAACATGTACAGTGCTATCTCCTGAAGCGTCCCCTTTTGAGTTCCTAAATTAAGTGCCTCGGGTGTTCCGCGTAACGTAGTGGTCATGGCGCCAACAGAGAGCCCAAGATTGTTTCATTTGTGACATAGACCTTGTTTCCCCACACTCAAACTTTGTTGGACTAAGTTGGTTCCAGTTTTCGGGCAGGAGCATTTGTTGAATGAAACAAGGTTGTGAATGCAATTAAATCCGTTCAAAGCTTTAACGGCAATGATATTTTTTTCTGTTAAAGAATATGTCAAGTGGAAAACCTTACGTGTATCGTAAGAGCTACATACTGCTTTAACAGAAGTTGGTTTCAGTAGGCCTTCATTGGTACAGGTACAGTTCCTATATTTCACTGACACAAATGGTTTTCAACATAATATTAAAATATTTTTTTATAATAAAACATGCTGCAATTTTATTTTGAATCTATGTTGGTTTAGGAATGGTTTATGCTAAAATATATTGATAAAGTAAGAAGCTTGCAAATGGTTTATGCAGTTGTTCTTTGTAATGTAAATTACAAAGTCAAAAGTTGTTCACTGTCGATTGTTTTAAGTAAATTAATTCTCTTTTGCAATTTTATAATTTGTCAAAAATTGTTCACGGCTGGTTGTTTATGCTAAAATATATTGATAACGTATGAAGCTTGCAAATGGTTTATGCCGTTGTTTTTTAATGTAAATTACAAAGTCAAAATTTGTTCACTGCTAGTTGTTTTAAGTAAATTAATTATCTTTTATAAATGAACAATTCAAAATAAAAATATTCTGGATTTTTTTTTATAGTGATATATAAGTAATTACTAAATGTCACACCACAAAAATTGTGGAATTTGTTTATTTGCATAGTTTTGACTAATTGTTGATAAAGAAAGAAAAATTAAATTAGAATAGGATAAATTTTAAAATACTCTTCCAATATTTCTATTTCTTTTTGCAGACATCTGTGTGGGAAGTTATTGGATTGAATGACAAGTATTTGCAGTATGTCAGCACATGCTTTGTGAACCATTCTCTTTTTTACAAGGTTTGCTTGCGTGTTACATTCATTCACTGTCATTCTTCTATGTTTTTTATTCCTTAAGAATAGTTTTTACATATGTTTTGTATATAAGATTTATTTCATCTTATAAAATTGTGCAGGCCTTAAAAGAAGCATTCAAGGTATTTTGCAACTGAAGAGTGGCAGGAAACACAAGTGCAAAATTATTGGCTACTTTTTGTGACAACCTATTGAAAAAGGGTAGCAGTGAAAAATTAAGGGATGAAGATATTGAAGAGACACTTGAGAAGGTGGCTCATGCATTTCATTTGGGATTGCTGCAATTAGAAAATTACCTAGCTTACTTGAGTGTTGATATCCTTATTCATAAATATTGTAGGTGGTAAAGCTTTTTGCATACATTGATGATAAAGATCAATTTTCAGAATTTTATAGGTAGGTTTCTCCATATCTACTTCTTCAAAACTTATTTTCTGAATAAATCATATATATGTTATAATAAGTAAGATCTTCTCTAGATTTTGTTGAGCGTTTTAAGAAAACTATTGAATGGAAAACTTCCAATTTTTTTGGCTTTTTTTCTATTTTGATTACTATGCCAGTGAATTTGAGTTGCATTCACCTTTTTTTGTGAGAGAATATAAGGAATACATTGCATATTATTTGATGTTTTTCTTGTTATAGATTTCAAATGTGTACCAGCTATGGTTGGCTAACAACCTTTCCAAACAGTATTGAGTGAACAAGGTACATTATAGGAAAAAAATAGCACACCGGCTTATATTTGATAAAAGTGAAAATGATGAACATGAACGGAGTATCTTAACGAAATTGAAGAAACACTTTGGAAGCCAGTTTACTTCAAAGATGGAGGGAATGGTACACAAAAATTTTCAAGTCTGTGTAATGCTTACAACTTGTGTATTTATAATTTAAAACCTTGAGAAATTATTTAAAACTCCTTGATTCATGTTGCTGTAATTCATATATTTCTTCTCAGCTTACTTATTTGACTTTGACACGAGAGAACCCACCAGAATTTCAAAAACATCTTGATGAGAATGGGCATGCACATCTTGGAATAGAATTCACTGTACCAGTGTTGACTCTTAACTACTAGATTTTGGCCCTGCTACAAGTTATTTGATCTCAATTTTCCTACTGAGATGGTGAGATTTCTGTGTTTCCCACTATTTCCACAGAAGGTATCAGAAATAGAAGAATATGATATCAATTTGAGGTATTTCTATATTTCCCACTATTTCCACAAAAGGTATTAGAAATAAAAGAATATGATATCAATTAGAAGTATCTTGAAAGTTGTTTTGTGAACACTTTAATGATTCCATCAGAAGAGTAAATCACAGAATGAAAGTCATTTTTTTAGAAGTCTATAAGTGTATCATGTAACTGAAAGGAATTGTTCAATTATTTTGCATGATTAAATGGGATTGGAAAGAAACTATTACATAGGATAGAAACAAAATCTCATCTTTAGCTACCAGATCTAGGGAATCTGCATTTTTCTTGGTGTCTGTGAATAATATGATTTGCAAACTTAGCTTTAGAGGCCAAAATATTACCTTAAATTGGATTTTCTACGTTGAATATGGAACGTTTCCATAAACCTACTCTTCCATCCACAAGAAATCAATGCCGCAAGGCATACCATGTCCCAAAGATCTTTCGCAAGCAATCTATTCATTCAAATTCCATTCCACTTCCAAAAAGTACAGAACAAACATTAGTTCTAAAACATATGCTTCACTATCTCTTGCTTTGGTCAGACACTACAAATTCTATTGAACCAGCCTGTTGAATTGGATCTATCCTTGAATTCTAGGCATGCATATTTAAACCATTTTACTATGTCCTAAAGCACTGTTACAGCTGCAACAATTTCCCAAAATTCAAAAAAAATTCGGGACCCTCCTTTAACTCATTTTTGCTCAACTTTTGAGTTTGCTTGATTTTCTGCGGGAAGATTTTTTTTTATGTCAACGATGTTTCATTTTTTGTTTTAGTTTTACCTTGCCATCAGAAGTGTTTGAATGTTTAAGTCAGAAATTTAGTCACCTAAACGCCCGCCATTGCTGAGAGGTCACAAGGAACCGGGTCCGATTGTTTTCTTCGATGCCTTTATTCACTTATTTGTTTTAATCGACTGTTTGTTGGGATCCTGTCGGGACACATTGTTTCTACGTTTTCTGCAGTTGCGGATTGCACATTACAAAGTTTGTCGAGGATTACATTAACTTTTTCGACCCCGCTGTTTCGTTTCACCGATCCTTGAGTTTTTGGCACCAGCTGTTGCGGCTCTTCATCCTTCTATCGCTCCGATGCTTTAATCTTATGAGCTTCGATGTGAGTATCATCTGGTTTCCCTGCCGATGCCTTAGGGGTTTTCCCAACTGTTTCATCATCCGACGTTGCGGAGGAAATGTTGATATGCTCGCTGATGCTTTCTTTTACGGCCCGAAGATCCTTTCCCACCGAGCATAGTTGACCCGGGGTATATATATATAGTGGGTCGAGTAGTCTATTATTTTATTGTTATTTTTTGGACTTTCTCTGCACTGTCGTTTTCGCTCGAAGTAAACCAGGATTCTCGCTGTCAGTACCCTCGCTCCTAGGTGGCTCCGCCATGGAAGCTCAACGGTTTTCCTCCTTCCAGTCGTGCAACAGTGCCAGGTAGGCCCTTGTACTCATTATCCCATTCTGTTTGATTGGACGAGTTATTTTCTTCTTTCCACGGTTAGGGTTTTTACTTAGTTCCCTGTCGTGACATGTATATATGCTGAGGTGAGTGGTGGGACTGTTAGTAGGGAATTTCTTTGTAGTCTACGGAGTGTTTTATTCCATGGTTGTTATGGTCTTCTACCCTGCACTCGATGGTTGGGAAAACCGGTGCAGACGGTCGTTATGCTGTCTGCACCAGTTTGCCCCATTTTGTGTTTGGCCGTTGAGGGAAGGTTTTCATGGCTTTCCTGGGGAATGTCAGATTTTTTCCACTGGTTCGGTCACCCACATCTTGCAAACCAAGACCTCGGTGTTGTTTTCAGTTCGCTGTTTAGAGCAACCCGGTTCACGGTCGAATTCGAACCTGAACTAGTCTGGGATAGTATCGCATTGCCCAGTCTAAGATGGACCATAAAATGAACATGTACAGTGCTATCTCCTGAAGCGTCCCCTTTTGAGTTCCTAAATTAAGTGCCTCGAGTGTTCTGCGTAACGTAGTGGTTATGGTGCCAACAGAGAGCCCAAGATTGTTTCATTTGTGACATAGACCTTGTTTCCCCACACTCAAACTTTGTTGGACTAAGTTGGTTCCAGTTTTTGGGCAGGAGCATTTGTTGAATGAATTTTGCAGTCATGTTTAACGCAGACGAGGTAAAACCTTTATATTGTTATCTTAATATTTAAAGTTGTCTGAAAACTACCTAGCAAAGCCTAAAATACCTTTCTGTACATGACAGGGAAATTCCTCAGAACTTAAGATGTCTAAGCGTCAAAAGAAGAAGGATCCCACAGTTGAAGAAGAACCTGACGTCGAATTCATCACCAGAGCTGAATATATTTACGAAGACACCAAGTGCATAATTGGTGTAGAGCTGGAATATCAGTGGGGAGAAATCTACAGATTGATTACGCGCTGAGAGCTGCCTGACATTGGGTTTGAAGAAGAAAATATCTATGTCAACATAGAAAGATCCTCATTAATGAAAATCACTACGAGACCTGAACTCTTTCCCTGTTCTGAAATGATTGGGTGGATTCTTCCCAGAGAAGATGTGACCACCATGATTCTGGAGAATGTTGATAAATAGGGTTATGCTACCTATAGCCCTGGATATGTAGCCCTAGGCTACCACTTACCAGAAGCACAAACATATCTAACTGAAGACTGGCTGAAAAGCATCAGGATGGACCTCGTCGAGACTCTCAAGAGGATGCTCATGCCTGGAAAAAACTTTAGAACCAGGCCAATTGGAGAATATGACACCTCAAGCCTAAGAACCCCTTATAGGTTCATTGCCTTGATGGTTAATAGGATTTTTGGGAGAGCCCATGGAAAAAACTTCAAATTGGAGTGGGTGCCGATAATTTTTTATGTTGCAACACAGGAGACAGTTTTCAATTGGGCTAATATTATGTCCAATAGCCTCTTTTCCTGCATGGCATCAGTGTTAGGAGGGGTGTCCCAAAGGAAATCAGAGTTTTGTATGAGCTCCATACTGATTGATTGCATATTATGTAATCAACCCTTCCCTAACCTGAGATGCATCTGGGACAGAGAAAGATCACCAATTTACTCAGCATACAAGCCACTGTGGGCCGATAAATACCATAGTCAATACAGGGAGGTGTGTGAGCATTTCGTTATGCCATTGTATACCCTTATTTTCTTAAAAGAATGTGACTGCATGTCGAAGGAGGCATTGTAGGTGATTGAAGAGTATGCTGATTATTACTTGACTGAGGATGGGCTCTATTTCAGAATGTTTGGAGGATCTAGAGCACCCTCACTACTGCCTAAGTATGCCACAGACTATGTAATTCACAAAGAGGCACTTAGAAAATTATTTCTAGATGGTGTAGGAGGTTTTTTATTTGAACATAAGAAGGCAGCATACTCACCTTTGCCTTTCAGATTAGGGAGTTACCAATTTACTAGAGTAAAGAAGGCCAATGAATTCATGGATGAGTTGGAGAAGTTCCATTTTGGGGAAATGCCTTTCCATAGGAATGACTCCCGTAACAAGGTTGCGGAGCATTGCAAAGAGGCTGATGTCCATTTTGAGTACATCAGCCATTGGGATAGAGAAGTGTCCATTTTTCATAGTGCACTAAACATGACGGCTTTAAGGAAAAGATTTAAAAAGAAAATCACCACCAAAGGTGGAAAGGGACAGTGAGGCCCAAGACTTGGAAAACCCCGACATTCAAGATCCTGAAGTACCCGCTACCAGCACACCAAGACAGTCTATGGTCCCCACCCTTATACTAATCCCCTTTGAACAGAAGAAAGGGGAAGAGGTACCTGATTTTAATACTATCTTTTATGATAAAGAAAAGAAAATGATAGTAAAGAGAACAGAGAGGAAGGTTGAAACTGGGGGGCTGTCTGGTAAGATGATAAATGATACAACCATTGTATATGGGATAGACAGAGACCCCAGGTTTACTATCAGAGTAGGGGTTGCATTGATCCATGCTTCAGAGGACAATGTAGATAAAATAATGACAGATCTGGAGTAGTCAAAGAAATCTTTTGCTCAACTCAAAGATACCCTGAGAAAGGAAAGAGAAGAAAACAATAAGTTAAAGAGAAAGTTTGAAGACGTGCAAAAGGAAATCAAGTCTTCAAAGGATGAACTTTAGGTTCTTCAGATAGAGAGAAGATCTATGGAGACTACCCAAGAGTGTCTGGAGAAAGTACAACAGGAATATCAAGAGTTGAGGGTAGAGAAGGAACAGCTACTAGGTAGGACAAAGGACCTAGAGTTGCAGAAGACTACCTTGGAAGCAAATGTGAGGCAATCTCAAGGGCAGGAGGCAACACTTCAAGAGCAGATTACCTCTCTGGAAGTAGCCTTAGAGGAATCCAAAGAGTAACAAGTTAGTCTCCAACCTTTCAAAGAACACGTTCTGGCATGGAGAGCCAAGATGCTTCAGCTGCAGGTGGCCATAGAAGAGGAAAGATGTAGGGTTTTGCAGGTAGACAGCCGGTTGGAGGAGATTTTGGAGACCTCCTCGTATTTTATTGACAGATCTAAGGACATCTCGGAAGTCCTGATAGGGAGGATGGCAAGATTAGAAGCTAATGAAGAAGCCCCTGCAAAGTTTCCCTCAAAGGATCAACAAGCCCTTAAGCAGGATTACGACTTGTTGGAATTTTCCATCAACACAGCCGAGGAGTTCAAGAAGGCTATTAGGAATACAAGAGGGGCATGTACATAATTATTTAGAAGTCTTATGATTACTTATAACCGATGCCAGGTAGAGGCTGAACAAAGAATAGATGCTTTTCCGGACCACAACCTGTTTGTGGAAATTTTGTAGAAAAGGTACCAAGAAGATGAAAGAAGAATACAGCACATTAAAGATTTAGATGAACAGACCCTAAGGAATGAGGTAGATCATTCCGGAGTTAGTGTACAACTGTTAGAAGATTAATTTCGCCTGAGTGCAGCCAGAATCAAAGCCATCAGGAACCAGGCTGCAAAATTCGAGATAAATATTCGATTCTTGGAAACTTCTGAATTTGAAAGTATCGCTTCAGAGGCTTCAGCGTGGAAGAAATTTCTAAATAATCAAGCGGGTCCCTCCTCATGAACATTTGTTCACTTTTGCAATATGTTGTAAATTTTGTAAACACTTAATGAAAGTAAATTTTGGGAAGCGAAGAGTTGGGGAAGCTCAAAAGTTATTTGTGGGAATCCCAACAGTCTTATTCTTTTGTATAAATATAGAGGACTTAGAGGAAGAGGGGACTTTTTCCCAGTTAGATGAGTGAAGAGTTATTGTAAGAAGAACTATTTCCTTTTGCAATAAAGAATTACAGTTTTCCTGTAGGAGAAAGTTTGGTGGGATGTTCAAATGTTATGCTATGGATTTGTTGAAGAGGAACTATTTCGTTTTCAGCTTTTGTCCATTAACTGTGAGATTGTTCTGACTCTTAGGACCTATGTTCTGGTTTGAATGATTTCTGGTTTATTTTATGAAATTACCACCATGAGTAATGAATGTTGTTCATAAGCAATTGGCTATCTGGTTGTTTAAATATCTTTAATTGTTCATGTGTTTTGGGAAGAAATATCATCTATCTGTAATTTATCTTTATGATGCATGCACAATATACATTACTCATTGATAAGTTACATTTTGACTCTCTAGGGATAGGTAGATAGTTAGATTTACTTTCTTACTGTGTGTGTGATTTAGATGCTTGAGAGTTTTAAGATGAGAGGTAAGAACCTGTGCATCACATTGTGAATACTCCTTGCAATCTTTATCAAGTCTGCATGTTAAATAGGCACTTGCATATCATACTTTAATTCAAAAATACAAAAATATATCCGGTGGACCGGGCCGCAACCGGTAAAACCTTTTATTTTTGTCACTTGACCTACGGTAGCTCGACCGCAAACCAGATGGATTCCCTACACCAAACAGTCACGGGCTAGTTGGGAACGTTGACTAGGGAGAATCCCTTGCTGTTGTTGCCTGCGATTTTCCAAGCCTCAACAAGCACTTATTTTGTATTTTATATTTATTATTTCAACATTTGAGATGGTTGGTATAATAGACACATTTATCTTTTGTCAGATTACATGAATAATATAGGCCTATCGCAATTCCATTGTCCATCCTTCCATATGGGAGTGAGAATCCATTGTGTATCCTAGGTATGAAAGCCTCTTTTTGCAATCTAGATCCTCTTTAATGTTTATGAACCAGCTATCTTGAAAGGAGTCTCTCTAATCACATCATTGAAGAGTCCAAGAGGTCCTGTAATTCTCGAGATATCAGGTTCTTTCTAATTGGTGTATAATAAAAGTCTAATAACTGCATCTCAATGTGGCTCTTACAATACACTTTTTTTTTAATACCATTCCTTGATAGAAGAAAACAGTCAATCCTAGGCTTTGTTAATCCTTGGAAATAGTAAAAATTTCCTAAACAAGTAGTGTTAGACCTTTCTTCATTCCCTTTTTTTCCCATAAAAACTTTGCAGTATATCCTCTTGGTATTGATAAATCCGTATTTAAGATGGATCTATATTGATAGATAGTCTGTTGCACACCTATACCATCCACATGCCTTGCACTATCCATAGGAAAAATATTAACTTCATTATAATCTAGAGATTGATAGATTGTTTCCCAATAGCTTTAGTTGTATAGTTTAATCCGACTATCAAGGAGAGCTTGTTAGAAATTTTGATGCAAGTGGCAATCTTACTTTCAGAGGGTACTTGCAATCTTTTCATAAACATCTTGCAAAATATACGTCCGGACTTACTAATTGCAAAATATACGTAAGGACTTAGATGCCCAGTCTATATTTTCTCATACAATTTGTTTATGATGTCCTTGAGCATAGCCCTACCCATCATGCCTTCCCTCAAGCTTAGATCTCCAGTCCATGTTTTCTTAGAAAACCCGTATCATCTCTCTCATTCTCTTGCCATCTTTTCTTCAAATCAGACTTTGGGAGAGCACTAGTAGGATGATTGATGAGAAAGGATTCCAAGACGAGTTCTTTATAATTCCGATTTTCTACAGGATTTGATTTCTTTGTTCTGGTGAACAGGTGCATGTCTTATGTGTTCATTGCATGCCCAAGTTTACCCAAATGTCAAAAGGTGATGAATGACTCTGGTGTAGGTTCCCCTAAAATGATTCCCACGAAGATTGTAGTAATCCCTTGTAACAACTAGTTCTAGTACTGACACTCGTCACACACAGTAGTGAGGATTTGTTTGCAATCCTATCTCCATTACCTAAAGAATAAAATCCTATGAATCAAAATAAAAATAGCTTCAAACTAGCAAGTTACATATTATTTTTCTTTTTTTTTAACTAGTGTCTTGGCTTATTTTATTAGCCAAGCTGGTTCCAAAAAGGCTGACTCTTGGAAATAGACACTCCACAAAAGTTTGAAACACTTAATTGTTTTGTTGTTTTTTACTAGTGTCTTGGATTATTTTATTAGCCGACCTGGTTCCAGAAAGTCTCACTCTTGGAAAGTTCTCCACAAAAGTTTGAAACAATTAATTGTGAATTACAAATTGTAGAAAATAATAATAATAATAATTGATTGTCAAATTTCAATTACCAAGTGTTTTTACTGTTATCATCTTGCCTCTTAAGAACAATTCTTTCAAGAGTTGATCTTTCAGTCAAGAACAAATCAATAAAGCTTTCAATGTCAAGCGTATAACACAAAGCATGTTAAGTAATTATTGGTGGGTAAATTGTAAGTATGTAGTTGCACTCTTCATCCAATGGTTTTGTGTCATTTGTTTTAGTGTCATAATCATCTATCAATTATTGTATTTTTATTTAGCTTATTAATGAAAAACCATTGATTCACTTATTTGAATAAGTTCCTAATTCAATGATTGCATTTTGTCTCTCTAGAATGAGTGTAACTTTTATGGATATATTTGTTATTGTTCCCACTCTGTTCTTGCTACCTTACTCTTAGTGTTATTCATAGAAATTGGGTTATCGGCATGTTGCTGGAAGTTGGTGGAAACCATGGATATTATTTTGTAAAACTCATGTGAGTTTTGATTGTTTGGCGCCCTCTATTTATAGGTAAAATCTGTAGAGGTATTCAAAGAATTGTACCAGACACAAACTAAAAATTGAAAGCCAGGTAAGTTGTTTGTTTTTTTATATATAGTTTCTTTATTTTTCATTATTTTATTTGTTTCCATCCACCTTTTTTTTCCCTGCCAATTTGTTGCCATCCACTTGAGATGCTATTGATCACATTTATAGTTCTGGATGAGGCATCTTGCCAATTTGTTGCCATCCACTTGAGATGTTATTGATCACATTTATGGTTCTAGACGAGGCTCTAGTAGTTAGTGGTTTTAGAATTGTTTGCATTTTGTTTCCATGCTGTCCTTGTTTAGAAAGATCCATTTTTTGTTTCTATATTCTTTTCTAATGTTGACAATTACTTCTTTTTTTTTACATAAATATTAATATCTATAGTTGTAAATTTGTTTTCCTTGCATAATTCATTGTTTATAGTATTTATTTGTTTGTTAATGGAATATGTGGGGATGTTCAATGTGCAAGGATATGTATTATTGCTGTTCAATTCTGTAGAAAAATTGAGCTATTCAGAAATCAAATCTAAGTTAAATTTGTCTGACGAAGATGTTGTTAGAATGCTACATTCACTTTCATGTTTAAAACACAAAGTCTTGAATAAGAAGCCAAACACAAAAACTATCACACAATCTGATTACTTTGAATTTAATGCAAAATTTATTGACAAATCAAGAAATATTAGGGTGAGTTAACAAACCTTAATTATTTGATTTCATGTGGATCTTTTAATATTAAAAGTTCTCTTGATAATAACGTTTTTACTGAATTGTAGATTCCTCTTCCTCCTGTGAATGAGAAGAAGAAGATAATTGAGGATGTGGATAAACATAGACTTTATGCAATTGATGCTTGTATTGTTCGAATCATGAAGAGTAGAAAAGTTTTACCCTATACACAATTAGTAACAGAGTGTATTGAGCAACTTAGACGAATATTCAAGGTAAGCACTATAGAATGGTTAATTTATTTGGGCATAAATCGAACAAGGAATGCTGCAAGTTTAATTTCATGTTAGTCATTTCATGAACTAATACTCTTTACTCTTTGTGGCAGCCGGATATTAAATTAATCAAAAAGCGGATTGAAGATTTGATCACAAGGGAATTCTTGGAGCGTGACAAAGACAACCCTAACACATTCAAATATCTAGCATGAAAAGGCTTCAACTAAATGCACAATGCTTCCATTGATCTTCAATATTTATGGAGAGGAATTTCATGTTCATGTATTTGTAGATCTGCTTGTAGAAATTCAGGCCCGCAGTAGATTAATTTCACTCACAGCAATTAACAATTGATCATGCAAATTATCAACAATGGAGACTGAATATGGAGCTGTAACACAAAATTATATTAACTGAGTGTACAATAGCCAACCCTGTAATAAAATAGGCTGCTGAATATATAGAATACATGAGCAAATCGAATGCATAAGGAAGCATCCAAATCTAGCATAAAGTAGGCTTACCCAAAATAGGAAAATCCCCCATAGGTGTAAAAAGCTGATCCCAAATCTATCAAGGACCCCATGAATTAGCAAGGGCACATGGGCAAGCTAAAGAGTGGTCAAATGGCAGATCATACATGATTTTGCATGGAGGAAAGAGTGGAGGATGAAAGGGGAATAAAACAGGTTCACCTCACCTAGTCTAGCTTTCCTTATGTGCTTTAAAAACTGGAAAAGCAGTCAACAAAGCAGAAAAAGAAGAAGGGCGCCTAGGAGGCCAGGAATAAAGCAGATTTGATTCCCAGGACTTTCCAAAGCGCTTTATGAGTCAATAATGCCAAGTTTGACCTCTATGGATAGGCAATTGACAACTTTCACATGGTGGGACTCATGGACTAGGCAAATAAGACAAAATAAATGAAATAATGTCTAAGTGGGTAAATA
>LPNX010389933.1:2639-28304 GCA_001517045.1 Pseudotsuga menziesii
TAACAGGAATTTTGTAAAAAAGATTTCTCTGTTTTGTTATTCATATGTTCAGTCGTTGCGTAATTGTTTTATGCATCTTCACAGTAGTTTCTGTCAAAGTCGATGATTGTTTGAATGAGGATATGCAATCTCTCTTGGATTTTAAAAGGGGTTTTCATGATCCTGTGGGACGTTTGGATTCTTGGAATGTTTCTTTCAACTGTTGCCTCTGGGAAGGTGTCTCCTGTGACAGCCGAATAGGCCACATCGTTGCTGTGGACTTGCATAACTGCACTTTCAGTGGTAACCTGTGCCCTGAGGAGTTGTTTAACTTGACGGATTTGGAGCATTTGGATGTAAGATTCAACAATTTTAGTGGCCTGCGTATCCCTACAGAGATTGGTTTTTAAAAAAAATTGAAATACCTTAACCTGTCCACGACTGGATTTGCAGGTACATTTCCATGGGAGCTTGGAAATCTATCTTACTTAACAGGACTCGATCTCTCTTCCCCGCCTTCTATGTTGACAAGTCCTGACCTCTCATGGCTTGCAAATCTCATAGCATTGACTGTAATACCCCGGTTTTGACTCTATTTGCGTTAAAAGGGTACATGATGTATATTTTGTAATTAATCATGGTGAGGAGCAAAAGGCAAAAGCCCCACCATCGATTTGGTTGTGTATGTTTCGGCAATAGGGATCATTGTTGATGGTATATCGTGCTATCTAGCACATTATAGTTTTGGCATCATGTAAGTATGCACATCAATTTAAAATAAACCTATAGCTAGCTACGATGGTGCAACGTTAAATGAAAAGGGCACGATTGCAAAGGTTAAGGGGGGGGGGTTGTCTAACCCGTGGGGGCCATTGGGAGTTATCCATGTGTCACCACCTTGTTGTTCTATTGTTAGTTGGGGCATCTATTTGCTGGTAGGGAAAACCACCACCATGCTCACACCTGCACTCTCTCCATGACGTGCCTCTTGATGGCCTGCCCACTAACCGGATCGCAAGTTGCTTCATCTTCCCTCACACTGAGAAGAGTTAAAAGGGGGCCACAATTCATTGTTGGGGGTTCATTCTCCATTTTTCTCAGGTATTGTTAATCTATGAGATATTTACTCTCTGGCAGAAGATGGTTTCCTTTTTCCCTTTGTCGAACTGTGAGATGTTCGATTACTTCATCACTGAATTGTAGTTGTTGTTCTCCTCTATTCATTTGGGTGCCATGAGTCCCTATGATGTGTGGACAGTGGTTTCTTTCCCAATTTCAGTTAACCGTGTATTTTTCCAGACAGCGGGATGTTTCTGTGGTTTCCATCGTGAGGTGTTTCCCTCCTATTCACATAGAGAGAGAGAGCCTGTGTTTAATCCACCCATGTCGGCTGTGAAAACGTAATGGGGTTTCCTTGTTGAGAAATGACCATTATTCTCAAGCGTTGCGGGTTAGGTTTGGACAGTGTAGTGTCCTGTCACTTCGTCGTGGAATCCTAGCAATGGTTCTTCACTGAGCGGTGGTTGCTGTGAAATGATGCCATGGCTTCAATGTTGAGGGAGGATCTTTGTTTCCCATCATTACTGCCTGTGTTTTCTTCCACATTTTTATTTGGCTGTGTCTTTTTCCCTTGCGTACAGGTTGAGAGTCTGTTCTTTGCCCTTTTATGCCTGTGCAAATTATCTAGTAATTACATTCGAGATTGTGTGTGTGTGGGCTCGTGATGTTGGCTGGCTATTGATTTCCACATTCATTGGTTGAGTTTTCCCCTGTCCATGTAGGGAGTGTCGCTTCTTTCCTTTTTGTGGACTGGGTAATGTTTCCATCATTTCATTGTAAGTTTGGGGCTGTTGACTTCCCCTGGTTTTGGGTTGCTGTGTATGCAAGTACCTTTTGGGTTGCTACTGAGTTGTTTTGGCCATGCTAGGGCCAAGAAAAAATCTAAGTTGTCTTGAGGACTTGAGCTGTGTTCATCCTTTTGTTTGGGGTTCTCACCCTCTGGTCTTCATCTTCTTCACAGAGCTGTGAACTATTTTTTTTGCTGCGGTATGCAGTGGTTGGTCTTCGGACTATTGAGAGTAGGATTAGCGGCTGGGTATGCTTGAGAAAAATGGTGTTTGAGGCCACCATATTAGCATTTAGCCTTTCTTAGCTCTTTGACGGCCTGATAAACCCTACTGTGTGGGCTTGGATGATTGGTGTACCTTGGTTATGTGTAAGCCTGCTTTGACCATTATTCCTTGAGGAATCATGCCCAGCTAGGGGGTGGCAGTGTCGCTAAGAGATTGATGAGCATGCTGGCCTATGGTTGGGTGGAACGTTACAGCGACGTAGCTGGTTGCGGGATGAGTTCCTATCAGATGAGTATTCTTGTCCATTTTACTTTTGCAATTATATTTACTGATTAATGAATATGATGAACATGTGGCATGCTTGAATGAATGTATGTTTGCTTCTGCTATGTATATGAAGGAGTATGCATCTTAGTATGTATTATGTTTAAGCTTTTTTTTAGCATTATATTCCTATTCATGTTCATGGGGTTGTTTGCTCGTATGTTTGGTGTTAGTAGCGTCCTCTTCACCGGTGAGAGGGCCGGGGAAGTTACAGAGTGGTATCAGAGCTCTAGTTGCAGCATGGGCCTGAATGGGCCATGACAGATTAGATAACATAGGAAAGTTGCATTCTTCCCAGTAGAAATCAAAAAATTGAAGACAAGAAAATTCACAAAATTTTCTAAGTGCCAAAACTATTGGCCCATCGGAGCACTTAGTGGGAAGGCCACCCAACGAATAGTTGATTTGACGACCAATGCGGCGGAAGACTGCAAAGGAAAATTTTGAAATTTTTTTAAGTGTTTGGCCGTTGACACATCAGGACACTTAAACGGATGGATCGTCGATGCTTAACCGATTGACCGTCGCCATTGTGGAGGGCTAGACAGCTATGCCTTTAATGGGTAGAGCCTCCGACCGCCGATGGCGTAGAATTTCTGAAAATTATTCTAAGTGTTGACTTTATTGGCCATCGAAGCATGTTAGTTGATGACGTTGTCGATGAAAATTGAAAGGGGTCAACGGTACGCATGCTACTATTGCAGCTGCTTAGTCAACTATCTCGCCGACGCACTAGTACTTCTAGTCGCCGATGCCAAGGTGTTAGTAAATAGTAGCTTCGGGCGGCGGTGACAAACAGTTGTTTGACCGGTGATGGATAGAGGAATTTTTTGCCGATAGATAAGAAATGGATCGGATGAGAATAAGGGATGGTTGAGCCGATGACGTTCAGGAAGGAAGAGAGAGAAAAACTCAAAAATTTGTCTAAGTCCTAGAATCATTGACCATCGACGATGGTTATTTGATCACATTGTCGATGCTCAGATGATTTGTTCGTCGATGAGCTACATCGAGTAAATTTTTTGGTCAAACGTCCACTGTTGAGGAGGTCGAGAGGACTAACAACCTGACAAGGAATGTGTCCGAGCGCCGATGCCACAGCTTCTAGGGGTTACGATTTCCAATAGACTTGTGGCTGCGAAAGACTTGGGGAGATTGTGGGCTGCTGTTGCGGAAAGCTTGATGACCAACCATCCAATGCATAGGGCACCCAGTCGCCGACGCAATAGGTTAGTCTATGCTATCATCGACAAGACTTAGAACAATAGACCATGATAGGGCCAATACGGCAGAAAAAAATAGACAAGTAACTCATTGATACAGCGAAATAATTTAGAAGTTTCAGCGATCGAAACATCAGGGAGTTAGCAGGGAAGACACCCAATTTGAAGAAAACTTTGAGGAGTATAAAAGCATAGAAAATTTGTTAACGATCGGATCGCTGATCGGAACCTCAGCCAGTTTGCTGTGGAAACTGTAGAAAGATATTTTTCCACTGTTGCGGCTGCTCAAATGATAGTGCACCCGATCAACTGTTGGTTTCCTCGCCGATGCAAATTGGAAGTCTAGTCGTTTTGCCCATCAAAACGCCGGAAAGGAGTAAGAAAACAGACCACCGACGAACAGTTAATTTTCTCACCAATGCAAATTGGAAGTGTAGTTGGTTTGACCACCAAAATGTCAAAAAAATAGTTGGAAGAAGGTCCAATTGGGCCTAAGGAATTTGGATTTTTCAAAGGAATTTCTCAGTAGTTTTTCCTGCAGTTTTCAACTATCTTCCAATGGGTTTTCAGCAGATTATCAATGGATTACAGAGCTAAACAAGAGATAGAGAAAATTATGTGTTTTAGCATAATTGTTGTTTTATAAATTTTCAAAGGAGATTCAGGTTTTTCAAAGGAATTTCTCAGTAATTTTTCAAGTAGTTTTCAACTGTCTTTCAGTAGGTTTTCAGCAGATTCAACAGACTATTAGTGGTCACAGGGATGAAAAGGGAGAAAACCCTAGGTGACTGAAGTTAGCATTCCTGACCAAAATACAGTTGTATGTTTGCCATCATTCTAGAAGTAGTGTGGTTTTCACACCCAAGGTCAGAATGAAGCATGTGGATAGGCGTTGGAAAGCTTATCCAGCCGGGAACAAGGGAAAGTCACCTAAATTTGACTATGGAGCAGCAAAGTGCTAGTGATTTCTTGAAAGAGAAATGTGGTGTTGTCAATATAGACAACTTTGGGGAATTGCAGGCCTAGAGGTAGCAAGACCATCAAGTCAAACCAGCTGTTGTGTGGAAGAGGAGTTCCATGCAAGGATGAGGGACTTAAAAAGGGAAGTTTCCCTTAAACCCTATCTTGCTGATTATAACTACCTTTTATAAGTTTTATACTTGAAATGTATGATGATATGATTTGCATGGATAGGATATTGAGGATTATACATTTATAATAAACCAGTAATGATAGTTATTGGATTGGTGTTGGCATTAGTGGAAAAACCAACGACAACATGGACATGGCTGGATATGTTGCTGATGCTGGCGAATGTGACCAACAACCCTATGGAGAAACAGATAAGGAAACTAGTCCATAATCAAAAGTTGGTGAGCAAATTCTGCAATCTCCTACAAAGGACCAACCAAATTGGTAATGTCAAGGGTGTAAGTAGGACCCATGAAGGTAAGAGTTTGATTATGACAAATTCCATGGAGTGTTAAATGTAAGAGACCTCATACCATGTGGATATTTGAATGTTATACTACATTCATATAGAAATGTGCCATGCTTGTATATGTTGATTGAGCTTAGTAGCCCAAGGAAAGTAAGTACTGAGGATCTTGATTATAGTAATGCATCCTATATGAAGTAGTCATGGTTAGGCCATGCATGGTATTCCTGAATCAATGCAAGGTAGCATCGAGTGGATATGCATTAATGGATTTTATAAATATTGAAGTTATGCATTGAATGGATGCATATGAAGGGTGTAAGTAGTTGATTACATAAGTATGGGTGCAAATGTTGTGATGCATTTCATAAGTGCATTGAGATAGTGCATGTGATATTATATTACTAATGGCTAAAATGATGAATTGATGACAATTATAGAACCATTTCAGGAGCTGTTATGAATGCAGGATAGTAAGTGCATGAAGAAGGTAGTCATGATCGACTGGCTGCCAGAAATGCTCTATGGAAGAGCAAGGTGGTACAAATGATATGCTTGTGAAGTAAGGAGTATCTAAACATTTCAATTAAATTACATGAATGATGTGATTGCACCCTGTAATTTAAAATATGATAATGATTGCGTGAAGTAAATGAGTTTTGGTAATATTGATGTGATTAACAGCTGGAAATATTGGAATTTTATAAATTCTGAAAATGCTTCAGTGATTGTTGCAACAATGAAAATGTTATATGCATCAAGACTTACCAAGTGTTTGGCTGATTGAAGTTCAGGTTATGGGTAGATTGTTTGGAGCATGGAAATGAGAGTAAGACCATGACAAAGACTGGAATCTACCATGTGAAAGAGACAAACCTCCTGAGAAGAGTCTCATGGTTGTGAAAATAGTTTGTATGCTGAATGAATTGTCAATTTAAAATTGTGAATTTCAAATTTAAGAAATTGCTGACAAGTACTAATCACTAATGGCCTACATAAGATTGTGTTAGGAGGACTCAATGCAAGTGGGTATTCATGTTATGTTAGTAAGCATGAAATTATAATGGGCATAGTGGTGCTGCTTACAAGAGACCCACAAATCAGGATCACCTCATTGCCAAGAAAACCAGTTTATGTAGTAAACAGAGTTGCAAATTCTCATTGAATTTAATTAATAATGTTATTGCTTGGTTATGGAACAATCAATTTGGATTGTATTATAAGACAATGATTAACTGTTGGCTATTTGATGAATGTGACAGGGGTACACATTGCAGGAAAATCATGTGTGATGACTTGTAGGAGCCAAACTTCATGGGAAGGTTTTCCCTTATCTTGGAAATGGGTTTCAGGTGAAACTCCATTGGACATTTTGGAAGTGTCTCATCTACACTACATGTTTGGTAAGAAACATGAGTGAGATGGTATGGATTATGTCGGTAAGAAATGTGTGGATATGAAATTTAAAGAGGAATTGGGATAGAAAACCGAGGGACAATCAAGTCAGAGAAGGGAGCCTCCATTCCTCCTTAATGAAGGAATACTACCTCGGCAAATGGATAAGTGTTTTGTGACCCTAGATGGGAATATGCATGTTAGATTGTTAAAATTCCATATGCAGAACATGTTTTGATTTTATTTCCATTTGGACCGATTTCTTGAGTATGAATAGGGCCTACATGATACACACTGGACAAGGGTGCACACTTTTTCGATGTCGGATCATGGAAGGGTTTTTCAATATTGATTACACCCTAGGGAGTGGATGCACTCTTAGTGTCTCAATAATTGATAGCGAAGGGTGTGAAATATGGTTACAATTTTAGAGCAATAATGGTAACAAATATGCTTATATTTATTGTGTTGTCAGGATCAACAAATGTAGTTTGGTATTTTACACTAAATGGACAATGGTTTGAACTCATCCTACCTTCTACAAAGAAGGAGACATTCCTGGGGGACGGTTAACTCTGAGAAGGGAGTGGTCTCTTGGGTGATATGGAAAATGGTCATTTATTGTTGATATAAGTGCAGGTTTTATTGTTGATGGCCTGATAAACCCAACGGTGTTGGCTTGGCCGATGATTCGTTATTGGTACAAGTACAAGCAATTTGTTGACGGTCTGATAAACCCAACTGAATGTTGGCTTGACTGTGCCTGATATATATACATAAAAGGATGTTGTGAAGTAGCCTGCATGCTGACCTGACATCCAAGTCCATAGGCAATCCCAAGGCTTGCAAAGCGAAGTAGGATCCTGTGGACCAATGAGGAAGCAGGCAATACAGATAAGTATTGGATTATTTTGCAATTTCTTGCTTGTGAATATACATGTGTATATGATTTGGTTATGATGTTTTGAGCTCTTGTTCTAGAGATAAAATTAATGAGAATAAACTAAACATGTGAATCTATTCAATGTTTGAATATAGGTATCGCTGGGAGCGAGGACTATGAGAGCATCCTAGCGGTGCATGAGGACATGTGACTATCTTGAAGAGATCAGAATGAGCAGTCATGAAAAAGGTGCTAGTGAGACCGTGAAGGTCCTAGCAGTCGAGACAAACCATGTGGGGAGGCTCCATGGTTGAAGGTATGAAATAGACTGAAGAAACTAAGTGTCATGACCAAGAGGGATTGGTCCAACATTCACGGTGAAGTGAAAGAGGATGAGAGCATGAAAAGCCACAGTAGTGGTGTGGGTTCCAAGTTGAAACAAAACAAAGAGGGGAAAAACTCTTGCTACTCTCTCTTTCCTTTTGATTATATATATATATATATATATATTTATGCGTTGTGAAAACAAAATATTGTTGAATGCATGTCTGACTGGAAATAGAATGTGTGTATTTTCTTAAAGTAAATTATGACTACTGGAATGGTTAATTCCTTTGCCAAGAATGGACATGAATGAGCTCATGTGCCTGTTGGGAAGGCATGAAAAATATGAAAGTCTCCTTGATAAGACTTGGACTATCATGCCAATTGGGCAATTAATTGACTGATATTAATGCCTATATTATGCTTGGTCTAACAGAATTTCAATGATGCATTTCACAGGTGAGAAAGGTGAAATCCAGTCGTGCACATTGATCATGGCAGCAGATCAAAAGTTGTTGGACTTGGATGCAAGTCTCCTTCAAATGAATGCCAAGACCCAAGAGAATATTGGAGAGATGCTCAAGATACATAAAATGCAGAATGAAATGAACCACCAGATTTTGCAAGACTCTATTGGTTTGCAAAGGGAGGTGAAAATCCTTTTGGGAGAAATCGACAAAGGAAAGGAAGGTGGATCAATGATGGGACATTCGTCCAAGCGATCCATTGAGAAACGGTCTGGGCATGAAGACTCAAAGGAAATTGAGTAGGTAAAGATGAAGCAGCCAGTGAAATGCTAGGAATGCAGAGGACATCATTCACGTCAGTACTGTCCAATGGGAGAACATAAAGAGGGAAGTAGCCACAAGGTTCCTAGGCTTCAGGATAATCCAAAAGCTGAGAACCAGTAGGAGAAACACATGGAATCCAAGGGGCTTGGCCCTGAATGTTCAAAGTAAATGATTGAACATGGGACAAGTCTACAAAATTTTGAAATTTTGATGTGCAAATTGTATATGTATTGGAACACCGAGGATGGTGTTATTCCAAGAGGGAGGGGATTGTAATACCCCGGTTTTGACCCTGTTTGCATTAAAAGGGTACATGATGTATATTTTGTAATTAATCATGGTGAGGAGAAAAAGGAAAAAGCCCCACCATTGATTTGGTTGTGTATGTTTTGGCAATAAGGATCGTTGCTGATGGTATATCGTGCTATCTGCCAAATTATAGTTTTGGCATCATGTAAGTATGCACATCAATTCAAAATAAACATATAGCTAGCTACGATGGTGGAATGCTAAATGAAAAGGGCATGATTCCAAAGCTTAAGGGGTGGGGGTTGTCTAACCCGTGGGGGCCACTGGGAGTTAGCCATGTGTCACCACCCTATTGTTCTGTTGTTAGTTGGGGCATCTATTTGCTGGCAGGGATAACCACCACCACTCTCACGCCTGCACTCTCTCCATGACATGCCTCTTGATGGCCTTCCCACTAACTGGATTGCGAGTAAGTTCATCTTCCCTCACGCTGAGCAGAGTTAAAAGGGGGCCACAATTCATTGTTGGGGGTTTATTCTCCCTTTTTTCAAGGATTGTTAGTCTATGAGATATTCACTCTTGTGCAGAAGATCGTTTCCTTTTTCCCTTTGTCGTACTATTAGATGTTCAGTTACTTCATCGTTGAATCATGGTTATTGTTCTCCTCTGTTCATTTGGGTGCTGTGAGTCCCTACGCTATGTGGGCGGTGGTTTCTTTCCCAATTTTCGTTAACTGTGTCTTTTTCCAAATAGCGAGATGTTTCTGTGGTTTCCATCATGAGGTGTTTCCCTCCTGTTCACATAGAGAGAGAGAGCCTATGTTTAATCCACCTGTGCCAACTATGAAAACATGATGGGGTTTCCTTGTTGAGAAAGGACCATTGTTCTCCAGCATTGTTGGTAAGGTCTGGACGGTGTAGTGTCCTATCACCTCGCCATGGAATCCTGGCTGTGGTTCTTCACTGAGTGGTGGTTGCTGTGAAAGCATGCGGTGGCTTCATTGTTGAGGGACGATCTTTGTTTCCCATCGTTGTTGCCTGTGTTTTCTTCCACATTTTGCTTTGGCTGTGTGTTTTTCCCTTGCGTACAGGTTGAGAGTCTGTTCTTTCACCTTTTCTTCCTGTGTAAGTTCTCTAGCAATTACATTGGGGATTGTGTGTGCTGTGGGCTTGTGGATGTTGGCTGGCTATTTATTTCCACATTCGATGGCTGAGTTTTCCCCTGTCCATGCTGGGAGTGTGGCTTCTTTCCTTTTTGCAGGCTGGGTAATGTTTCCATCGTTTCATTGTAAGTTTGGGGCTATTGACTTCCCCTGGTTTTGGGTTGCTGTGTATACAAGTACCTTTTGGGTTGCTACTAAGTTTTTTTGGCCACGCTAGGGCCAAGAACAACTCTAAGTTGTCTTGAGGGCTTGATCCGTGTTCATCCTTTTGTTTAGGGTTGTCACCCTGTGGTCTTCATCTTCTTCATAGAGCTGCGAACTGTTTGTTTTTCTACGGTATGCAGTGGTTGGTCTTCAGACTATTGAGAGTAGGATTAGAGGCTAGGTATGCTTGAGAAAAATAGTGTTTGAGGGCACCAACTTAGCATTTAGCATTTCCTAGCTCCTTGACAGCCTAATAAACCCTACTGTGTGGGCTTGGCTGATTGGTGTACCTTGGCTATGTGTAAGCCTGCTTTGACCCTTATTCCTTGAGGAATCATGTCCAGCTCGGGGGTGGCAATGTTGCTGAGAGATTGATGAGCACACTGGCCTATGGTTGGGTGGAACGTTGTAGCGATGTAGCTAGTTGCAGGACGATTTCCTATCATATGAGTATTCTTGTCCATTTTGCTTCTGCAATTATATTTATTGATTAATGAATATGCTGAACATGTGGCATGCTTGAATGAATGTATGTTTGCTTCTGCTATGTATATGAAGGATTATGCATCGTAGTATGTATTATGTTTAAGCTTTTTATTTTAGCATTATATGCCTGTTCATGTACATGGGGTTGTTTGCCCGTATGTTTAGTGTTAGTAGCGTCCTCTTCATCGGTCAGAGGGTCGGGGATGTTACATTGACAAATATTTCTCTCAACGGAGTCAATCTCAATGCAGTGTCGTCCTCATGGGGAGAATCAGTAAGTCATATTTCCCATCTCTTAAATATAACAATGTTAAACTGTGGATTTATGGGTTCCATTCCTCCTTCCCTGCATAAAATTCAATATCTAGAAACTCTCCATTTGGATAGCAACAATTTTCACTCCCAATTCCCTACTTGGTTAGCGAATATGACTAATTTAATCAATCTGCAGACGAGCAATTCAAATCTAAGAGGATCTCTCCCATTTGAACTCTCTTAGATGCCTCGTATAGAATCGATTTCCTTGGAAAATAATAAATTATCTGCCAATGTCTCCCATATTTTTCAAGGCCAATGGAAAAGCCTGATCTTGTTCCAGATGCCAAACAACAAATTGTATGGTTCCATACCAGCTTTCATAGGAAATATATCATCTCTAGCTCTGGTACAACTGCACAGCAACAATTTGAAGGGAATGATTCCAGAGTCATTGGGATTCCTTAGCTTGCTTATCGTACTAGGCCTAGGCTACAACAAATTGATCAGACATATTCCATTATCCCTAGGATCTTTGTCTAAAATGACCAATATTAGTCTTTCTCACAATGCTTTGGTCTGTCCAATCTGAGAGCCACATTTCTGCAGTTTGAACAATCTGAAATATCTTGACCTGTCCAGTAACAAATTGGCCTTCAAAATCACCTCGAGATGGACTCCACCCTTTTAGTTAGATGTGTTGATATTATCTCATTGTCAAATAAAGGGGGCATTTCCTCTTTTCTTGAAAGCTCAGAGTTCTATGACGACCCTGGAACTTTCCAATAACACTCTCACGGGACAAATCCCTTCATGGCTCTGGAATCTTCCCAAGCTGGAGAGGTTTTCCCTATCGCACAATCAGTTGCAAGGGACAATACCACCGCAACTGTATAACTCGTCAATTAGTTCACTTAAGGAAGTGGAGCTATGAGACAATCAGTTGCATGGAAATCTTTCCATTCCTGTAGGAAGTTCTGTGGTAGGCTTCCCCTGGGAACTTGATTTATCAATTAATAAGATTACTGGACAAATCCTGCAAGAAATATGCAGGGTGTTGCGTACTTCTAATTTCTTATCTTTAGCATAGAATAAATTGGAGGGACAGATTCCTTCTTGCATTTGTGAGAAAACAGAGTATCTAGAGGTTCTGGATCTTTCGGACAATATGCTCTATGGCAAATTGACTTTTGGTTTGGGTAACTGTTCTTCTCTGAAGGTATTGAATGTAGCAAATAGTAATTTGGAAAGACAGATACCTATGGAACTGGGAAAATTGGAAACACTTAAGGTATTGCACACCAACGACAAAAGGTTTAGTGGAGAAGTTCCCTCGTCGCTGCAAAATTGCAAGATGTTGGAAATTTTGGATTTGAGTGGAAACAGTATATCAGGCAAAGTGCCTCCATAGATTGCTGATCTTTAGAAGATGCAGATACTAGTTCTCAGATCAAATAATTTAGAAGGTGAGATACCGATCTAGATTCGCTACCTTCAAAAACTCCAGATACTTGACCTGGAAATGAACCATCTATCTAGTTTGATACCACCATATCTCTCTAATTTATCAACATTGAGTAGTGAAGATATGACAAGCTCTTTGTCCACTATACTTAAATATGGAAATTACTATAAAAAATAAGTTACCCTGATGATTAAGGGCCAAATAATGGCTTATAAATACATTATCTCGGTTGTCACTTCTCTGGATCTCTCTGCAAACAACCTTAGTAGTGACATCCCCGATGACATGGGATATCTCAGGGGATTAGATTCTTTGAATATATTGCATAATCAGCTTACCGGATCCATTCCGCACAAACTTGGCGATATAACAAATTTAGAAGATTTGGATATCTCATGCAATGAGTTGTTGGGAAGAATACCTAAAACATTTGCAAACCAGAACTTCCTTGGCTATTTAAACCTGTCAAATAATAATTTGTCCGGTAGGATTCCAAATGCACCACATTTGGACACATTTGATGCACCTTCATCTGGGGTAATCCAAAACTTTGTGGGCCTCAAGTTCAGAGAAAATGCAGCGATTATGCCTTTTATTTCAGGGAAGGAGAGGAGAGCAATGATGGTGTGCATTGGTGGGAACTGTGGGAAGTTGGAATGGGAATGGGAATTGTAATTGGGTTTGGAAGTGTCAACGAAACATTATCTTTGAGCATGCGATTAAGGTCCAGATACTACAAGTTTGTCGATGGATTTTGTTGTTGTAACCCATAAATGATATCGAAAATGCTTTGTAATACGAGAGTACTTGTTATGCTCTCTTGCACCTTTCTGAACACATAAATGTGGTGATGAATGTTTCAGGCTGTGATATACTTTCCTTTACACTTGTTTTTGGTGTAATCACATAAAGATTATATTTTATATTGAATTTTTCTTAGAAGTTTTCTTAATTGTTACTTCAAAATATGTTACCAATGAGCCCCTTTTGTTTTACTAAATGTAAATGTAAATGCCTAGTTTTCAATTTCTATAATTTTTATTTTAAATTATAAAACATTATTACTTTTATTTATAAGAGCAGATTTTAGATGTCTAATTAATATTTTAAATTTAAAAATGTATAATATTTAAAAGTAGTTTTGTTTTAATTTTATTTAAAATAAGAAAAACCATTCAACTTAAAATTCTCACTTCATCGACATAATTTATGCATAGATATCATTTCTAAATTTAAAGTTAAAAATGAAAGACAAAAAAAAAAAAAGAAGAAAATATCACTTTCTTGATATTCTATTGAATTAAAGGTAACATAGACAAACCATGATATTCTATTGAATCAAAGGTAACATAGACAAACCATGATACTCTGTATCATATTGAGTTACAAATAACCGTCTATCCTCGTCGAGATGTAAATCAACATAGACATATAGATACAAGTTGGACTGAAGAAAAAAAGTTCACCCCCCATCAAACCTCTCTGATAAATACTCTCCAATTTATCTATAAGCAATACAATAAGAGCCCTAAAATGCTATCCAAAGGAAGCACTAGAGGGGAAAGAGGGTACCCCTCGACATACAACAGCAAAAGTACCAAAAAACTGCTCAAAACGAGTGAGCAAGACGGTAAGTGTAAGGACTAATAAAACAAACTTTTAAATAAAGTTGTGAAAGCCACCATCATACAAATATAAAATCAAAGGAAATTTACATTTACAGATCCAATCACCTTTCCTTCCAAGTACTCAATGAAAGAGAGTTTTCCCATATTTAGGGACAGTGCTTACTTTGATAGGTCATCAACACTCGAATTGTGCTCGCTATAAATATGTTGAAAGCTTAAGGAGAGAAAAGAAGGCTTGACGTTTATGATGCGATCACACCAGTGCTCAAGTTCAATCACCCCAAGGTGGGCCTTTCTGTTAGCCCAATTTATTATAACCTGGGAGTCCCTAAAGACCGAGAGGGTGGGGATGCCAATAGATGTTGTGAATGACAAGATAGCCCACAGAGCTAGTAATTCATCTCTAGTATTTGCACTATTTCCACAACCCATCTTAGCATGAAAGATATGGGAAGAGAAGATAAGGAGGACAAACCCATCTCCCCCAATATTTGTTGTTGTTGAGCCATCAAAGTACCCTGTCCAATATTGCATTACGTCACCAACTCCCCCAAAAACGAATAAGTATAAAAAAGATTCAGAATTTTGTAGTAGATAGTGCCAACCAATGGTTCTTGATCTTTGAAAATACAAAGGCTGCGGGATTCCTATATACACCAGCTATAAAAAAAAAAGGCAAATAGAGCAGTTGGTGTGCATTCTCTTCCCAAATATTTAAAATTTCCAGGAAAGAAGGTTTCTTCCATAGTATAACCAACGAGAACCAGGATGCAAGAGTATCTCTAACCACCTTTGTGAAAGAGAATGATAAAAGAGAGATGATCAACCGTTTCATGATCCAATTTTCACATACAACATCGACCGATGCCAATCCAACCCCTGCTCTTTAAATTATCCCAAGAACAGATACAATTTTCCGCTCTCAGCCAGAAAAAGCACTTCAATTTAAGTGGTATATTCCATCTCCATAGTTTGTTGAATTGCCAATCGGAAAGTAGCTCTGAGCAAGAAGTCATGACAAGGTCAGAAGTAAGGTGGGCATTCTCATCCCCATTAATGGAATTGTGCATCCAGAGAACACAATCATTTTTTTTCAAGAGTATTATTCCAACATGGGATAGACCATTAATGTAACATGAGCACTCTTCCTTCCAAGGTCCACCCAATTCAAGATCATCCACCGACAGCCAGTAAGAAGAAGTATTGTGAGAGAATCAAGGGTTATGAGCCTGCAAGAGATTTGAGATACCATAGTCATTAAGATACTCGTGAAGTTCCAAGGAAAGATTTTTTTTTGAATTTAACCTAGTAATCGGGTCAATCCCCAATTTGATTTGGGCACAATTTCCTGCTTTCCAGCCCATCTTTCTACTGATCCAAGGGAGAACCCAGATGAATCCGTTCCAAATATGTGAGGTATTAAGGACATAAAACTTTTTCCTACAAAGGAAACTTTCAATAGAATTTTTTTTGAGATATTTAGCATGGATAACCATGTACCAAAGACCATTACTTCTGAGTATACTCCACATGACTTTTAGTCAAAGCGATATACTCAACCACTCTAGATATTTTATGTTCCAACCCCCAAGGTAGAATGGTCTGGAGAGACATTTCCAATCAACAAGGTGCGGCTTACGTTTGAGTGGTGTACCTCCCCAAAGGAAGGTGAAAATGCTGTTTTAGCATATTCAAAATGGACTTCGGGAGCCTTGTAAAAGAGAACTAGTTAACTGGTATACCTCTAAGAACAAATTTGATCAGAATGAGTCTGCCACCTAAAGATAAGAGTCTATAGGTCTGATGACCTATTCTATTCTCAAATTTTTTTATAATCCAATGCCAATCGTTTGCACCATAACCAGAAGGTTTGAGCCAAAATCCCAAGTATTTAAAACTAGTACTAATCGGTTCCATCTTATATGGGAGGATAGATTGGATACTGTTTTTTATCACCACTTGCATGTTGTTACAGAGGAAACAATATATGTTTGTACTTATGCACATACATGATGTAGCATAAAAGAGATCCAGAATATCTTTATATGCAGCCCATTCCTCCGAGAGCCATACCCAAATAAATCGACATCATCCATGAAGAGTAAGTGGGTTAATGCCAGAGTAGAGGTGAGACGTATACGTTCTAATATTCCCGATTTCTTGGTTGCTCCAATAAGTCTACTAAGCCCTTCGATGAACAATAGGAAGAGGAGGGGAGATAAGGGACAATCTTGTTTGATACCATGTGTGGCATTAAAAAATCAGACAGAGGCCCATTTATCAAAACCGAGAAGTTTGTAGATGAAATACATCCCATGATCCAATTTACGATACCTAAGGACATATTGATCTGAAGAAGGATAAGGCGTATGAAGTTCCAATTGACTCTATCAAAAGTTTTTATGAGATTCACTTTAAGGACCAAAGCCTCCAAAATTTGTGTTTGTATAGTATGTAAGATTTCTTGAGTTATACCAATCAGTTCTTGAATTTGTCTGTATTTCAAGAAATTGAACTGCTCCATGAAGATTCCCCTTACCAAGAGGGCTTAATTCTGTTAGAAATAACCTTGGAAATGAGTTTATATATAAGGTTGCATATCGAGATGGATCTCATATCCACAAAAGACCTTAGTTTATCACACTTGGGAATGAGGGTTAGAAAAGTGGAGTTTAAATATCTCCCAACCCTTCCCTCTTTTCGAGACTGCTCCACTACTTTCCATAAATCTTGCTTTACCAGGTCAAAGAAAAAGAGGAAGAACTCCACTGGCCATCCATCTGGGCCAATACTTCGATCCATTTTAAAACTCTCAAGTTCCTTTTCTATTTCATCCATCATTACCTTTGCTTCCATGCTCTCAGATTCTTCCTCATTGAGAAAATATGGAAAGTGTTTGGTTACCTTTAGTTGGCCAGATATCTGAGAATTTCCATCATCCTTAAAAAATGCTGAAAAAGGTTCTTCCCCATGAGTTTGAGCTGGTCCAAGTTACTAACCACCTTTCCATCACTATCCATCAGTTCCGAAATATTGTTATTGTTATGCCTGGATGAGGAAAAATTGTGAATTTTTTTTGGATTTGCATCACCCTACTCAATTCAGAGGGCCACACTCTTTAGTTTCCATGTTGGAACCTCTTGTGTCGAGATCTCTTCTTTCCTTTTCCTAATGGAGGAAATATTTTGCAATTCCAACTCAGGGAAAACACTTGAAGGAAACAAAGAGAAAATTTGTTGGATATCATGATCTATGTCTATAAGTTCCTATCTATGAGATTGTTTCTTCTTTTTTCCCCATATCTTGACATATGATTTGAGTCTTTTTAATTTCAAAACCATCCTATGCATATCATCTCCCCTAGAGGGAGCTATCTCAAATGACCAAGAGGAATGGAAAACATGAGAGAAACCTTCCACCTGTAACCAAGCCTTGTTGAATTTGAAGGGATAGATCATTATGTAATGAGTCATGGCCCATTCTAGACAAACTGGGAAGTGATCAGAGCTCACTGAGTAATGAGTCCAAGATCTATATCGAGCAAAGTGAGGTAGCAACAAGTCAGATACAAGATAGATGTCCAATATCTTATATATTCCTTCAGACCCAGATCTACCATTCCTCTATGTTGGGTGAGAAACCATGGGGAAATATCCACCATAGTTGTATGCTCGAAAAGCTGGATGAAAAAAAACTTTGAGGGTCAACATGAGATTTATTCCCCCAAATCTCAGCATTCGAGAGTGTGAAATTTAGTTCCCATGCAATAATTAGATTAGGGTAATAAAAAATTCCCTCCTTAATCGTCAAATCCTAGAACACAGTCCTATTGTGATAGGGTCCATAGAAATTGAGACACGTAAGCTCTAGGGATTGGTTTTGTTAACAGGACCTTGACCAAGATACCAAACAATGAGACAAAAACTTTACAATGTACCATAGAGGGATCCCATCCCATGAGAATCCCCCCATAGAGACCATGAGAGTCTCTAGCACAAAATTCCCATCCCGATTTGACTTTGGAAAAGGAGAGAAGAGCTTGAGAATGATCACGCATTTTTTCTTGAAGGAAAACCATGTCAATTTTGATTTCAGAGAGAAGAGAACCAAAGGATTTAATCTTGGTAAGCCCTCCAAAACCATGGATATTAAGGGAGAGAAGTTTCATTAGGAAACCTGTTTGGTGGACGTCTCTGCTCTAAGATCCGTAAGGGAAGTGTGATTTGAAGGAAAGCAGAATTTCACAGCTTCCTTTATCTTGACCGAAAGGCATATATAAACATGATCTTTAAGGTCAATTAAGGCTTAATAGACTTTGGTATTGTATCTCTCCAAATGGTAACATTTTCATGTCCTATAGTGTCCAGGGGGAGAGTAGTGGGAGAGATGGGTTTTTTATCAGTGAAGATAGAGAGACACTTAAGCAGGGAAGGATCAATAAAGGATGGTGCATCACAGGGGCTAGAAGGTGAGAGAGAGACATCCAAAGGAGGGAGAGGAGCTCTATGAGTCTCAAAAAGTGGTGGGGGGAGAGGAGCTCTATGAGTCTCAAAAAGAGGGGTAATTCTAAAGCGATGGATAGGAATACCCCATCTGACGAAGATCTTGAACCCCTATCAGTAGGAACCATTAGAGGCGCTATCAAAGCAATGGATAGTCAGGAATTCCATATCCGGTGAAGAGCCCATAACCATAGTTGAAGGCCCCAATGGAAGTTTATTCATAGCCGTGGATAATAAATCCCCCTCCGTCGAAGAATCCTAAACCCTAGAAGAATCTGGAGCAACATCTCCTAGGCTAGCGAATCCAAGAGCAAGAGGATTAACAGAACGATTGTAAATAACACCCTTCTCAATATCTAAAATATAATGCAGTTCCGCTTTTGTAATATCCTCATAGTACATAGGTGAAACAGAAGCATACATACCTACAGTGGGTGATGATGAGGGATCCATTAGCGCTAATACAGAGGTAGAAGTTTTCAAGCTAGGGTCCAGGAACTTGTCATCCGATGATCGAGGGGAGTCCTGAAGTAGCACTAGATAGTTGTACTTGAGATGTTTTGTCAAGTGGCAATAGTGACACCGAAAGGGCACATTAAGATAGTCCAACTTTTTGTATGGGTAAAATCATTGCAGAGAATATCAATATCAGTCGGTAACCCTGCTGAGATGTCCAGATCCACAAACACCCTCGTTGACCGTTTATGAAAGGTAAGCTAATTTTTTTTTCCACAACCACGAAATGATCCAAGCAATTTTCAATGCCAACGAGCATATCCTTGCTCCAGAAGGGAAGTGGTAGGGAAAGAAACAATACCCACAAGTGACAGACAGTCACTATCTCACGAAGGGGATCAAAATTGGTGTGCCAACGACTGAGTACGAGTGAACCATTATAGATGGGCCATAACAAGTCAATAATTTGAGATGCATCCTTCCCTTCAAGAAAAATAAATACAAACCATTTGTTTTCTAGCCTACTCACAGTAGGAATGTAATCCAAGAGCGGCTTCTAGTTCTGAGTATCCCAAGCCACCCATTCCTCTTTCCCCATATTACAATATTCCAGACGACCTACAAGTTCTTGATAGCAGAGCGCCTCAACCTTATCCATGTAGATATCCCTCTAAAGCACACAGCTTCACTTAGTTTTCAGGGATTTTAGTGCCTTAGTCTTTCTTTGGTACTTGTAGTGCACTGGAGGATACAAAGCCACATCCATATTCCCCACAGAAACCTTTTCTGCTACTATAGAAAACCAAAATGAGCTAGCACAAAAAAAGAGAACGTGATGTTCCCCCCATTAGAAAATAGGAGGAGGGAACGTGACAAACTCGTCTTGAAACAGGAAACAAAGACCCAAACCCTAACCAGGGTTAACCTTAACCCTAGAGCCCCTCACATCCATTCAAAGAAGAAATCCATACGATAGAGACAATGAGGGGAAACACAGTCCAAAAAACACAATCCAAACGCCGAGAGAAAAACCACAGTCCAAACCTTTGATTGATAAATACTAAAGAAGAGACCTTACCAAAAATATGACTACCATCCGAAACTCAGTCAGAAAAAGGATGGTTAGTGAGATGAGGCCCCAAAGGGAGACAAAGAACTGAGAGCTTAAGAAGGAGGTCATCCCTTCTCAAAAGGAGCAGGACCACAAAAACCTAATTCCCAAAAACTATTAGTTCCCACTTTATTTACGTGGTTGGTACTAAGTCCTCAGGGAGAGTACGAACTCCATGCCAGGATTGTGGAAAATCATTAGTTTCTAACCACGAGGGATTCACTAGTGAGGCAATATCATATCATGTCCATTCATATTGGGGGTTTGAATACTCTTAAAAACCTAAAAAATATATTGCCTCATATTAAGGGGTCAATGGTTTTTTTTTTTTAATTTGACATAGTAATATAAATATTGGAGGTTATTTTATTTGGGTAGGATGATGAATAAAATCCAAATCATGGGAAAGATTCATATATATAACTGAATCTTAATATATTTGGAGGCCTCCCACAAATACCTAGCTTCCCACCAATTCCTCCTATATGTCACACAAGTCTATTCCTTATCAAATTCCTCATCGAATCATGTCGGTGACCTATTCCTAGATAACAAGAAGGAAATACAAAATATTTTGGCTCGGGATGCTAATAACCATGCTCCCGTAGCACAGATTACAGGTTTCAACTGGATCCATGATTATATATATATACAGAGAGAGAGAGAGAGAGAGAGAGAGAGAGAGAGAGAGAGTATGTGTGTGCATGTGAAATATATTTCTTTTATATTTGTTTATGATATTGTTCTTAAATTACTTAATATTTATGTTAAATAGAGTTTCATGAAATGTTAAGTAAAATTAAATGTAGAAAGTGATTTTATACAAGATAGTCAATTAGGGTAGAGGAAAGTTAGCACAACGGATAATAAATATTTCATTAAGACTTAGCTTTTTGTTAACGGATTGTTTCAAGTTTTTTAAACATGTTTAAAATTTTCTTAATACTTTTTCCCCATGAATCAATACTATTTCTTTGTTGTAGTATATTCTTAGCGAAAATCAAGTGTTTGTTGACATCTTGTCTCAATAAATAAATTACGATGAAATGTAGGGAAGTCCATCGAAGAAAGGGTTTCAATTTTTCATTTTATGGAGTTTAATTTATTAATCTTATAGAAGAAGTAGGTTGTACTAGTACGATCTTAGATGGAATAGTCATCATCCTTCTTCTTTATGCTGACAATATTGTTCTTCTCGCAAGGTGTTCTTTTGAACTTGATAAGCAGCTTCGACTCCTCAAAGATTTCTGCTCTAACATGGGTATGACTGTTAACACTGACAAAACAAAAGTTATGATTATCAAATCCAAGAATGATACATAAGCTAATTTTATGTATGACAATAGCAACTTGGAGGAAGTGTCTTCTTACAAGTACCTAGGAATTGATATTCATCACAAGCTCAACTGGAACTATAGCATTAAGAAAAGGATTAACGGAGGGTGGAAAGCTTACTTTGGTCTTGAAAATAACGGTAAAGCTGCAAACCTCATGATGTGGGATAAAAAGAAGCTCCTTTTTGAAACTCTAGTCACTCCTGTTATCTTGTATGGATGTGAGGTTTGGGGTTGCAACATCTCTAGAGAATCTTGGAGAAAGATCAAGCAAATCTAGAAGCGTTTTATACTTATAACCTCAAAATAAAAAATAATACACCCTATCCTATTCTCCTTATAGAAGTGGGTCTTTCCCCCATCGAGAGCCTAGCTATGACTAGACTCCTGTTATACAAGAACAAAATCAATAACATGGGAGACCATAGACTCCCTAAGCTAGCTTTAAACTCTAGCCAAAACCACTTAAGGCCTAAGCATGGGTGGTATAAAGATACCAGGTCTTGGTTAAATCACTGGGAGATCGATGAAAATGTTTCTTTGCAGAATATTAATAACATTAAAAATATTATTTCTTCTAAGTTTAAAGAAAAATTCTGGTGTGATAAAGATTTAGAGGCTAAAAGAAAAATAAGATATTATAAGGAGGTCATCAACCCTACTCTAGAAGATCAAAAGTATCTCTCTGTTTTAATCAGTACTAAGAAAAAAATTAACATAGCTAAGATAAGAACGAACTCGCATGAGCTCCATAGTGAAACTGGTCGTTGGACAGTCCCTAAAACACCATGGGTAGAAAGGATCTGCCACCTTTGTGAGAGTAATAACATTGAAGATGAAAATCACTTCCTCTTAGAGTGCCCTGCGTACACCCACATTAGATCCCAGTTTCATAATCTTTGTTGCAATACTGACATTCCTAGCCTTTTATCCTGTCAAAATTATAGTAAGCTCGGGACGCTTCTTTCCAAGCTCTTTGAGCATAGAAATATAACTTTAAAGCAAACTAATTAATTCTCTTCTTTAGGTCCGATAGACCAAAGTTTGGTCTCAAGGGACATTAACCATCATCATCATCATCATCATCATCATCAGAAAACATGATCTCTCTATGGCTATACTTGTACTTACATGATATAAAATTTGTAGATTGGCATGTTATGGTGTGAAACATCTGTCATTCTCATATTTTCTAAGCATTGCACTAACTATTGGACTTTTGGTATTTCACATTCTTTGTTACATTGATCTCTTCACTGAGTTGGATTTTACGCATTTTTCCTTCCCTTTTCTATTTCGCTTGGTCTTCCACTATCCAATGCTACAAATTGACTAGTCACCCGTACAATCTGATGGGATTATTATTAACATTATACTATTATTTTATTTAACATCTTGTTTTCTTATACTAAGATGTGTTAGGTATCTTGTTCGTTAAAAATTGATAATATGATATAAAGGGGGTATTAAAAATGGGTTGATAAAATTGGATACCTACAATATATGATGAAATTAGGGGTTTTATTAATTGGAAAGGTGTAATGAGAGGGGGGTTCAACAATACAATTTTAGGAGGAATTTTCCAATATTTAGTGAAATTAGGGATATTCTTTAATATCTCATGAATGATCATGCTATGTAACAAGTTCATTGAGTGAACCCCCCGTGTTTCTGACAAAACCTGGATAGGTATCGCAAGCAAAGACACAGAAGGTTCGAGGTCAGGTCAAGCCAAACATTGAAAGACCCTGACACCACTAAATCAGACACCTCGTGAGCACACAAGGAGAGTTAAAAACAAAAACAAACATAATCTTCACAAGTAACCTCGTATAATTCAGTTTCCTCCCTAAAATATCACAAAGAAGCATCACCAAGGGTTCGAAGGTTAGGTCTAACCGGCAGTTGACAAACCCAAACATGGCTAGATCAAACACCCCATAAAAAGGTAAAGGAGAGATAAAAAAACCAACAGACAAAAAACCTCGGGCACCCCATCCGCAATAGAAAAGGTAATAGGTGACTTGGGTGAAAAAACCAAGGTGTCTTTCAAAAATACCTAAAAGCATCTCGAATATCGTCGCCTGAGTCACGATTATACCTCCTAATGTCATTCATCTCCCCAGTTTTGGTCACCATCAAAACCTTCCATTCCGTCTCTAAAGACATAATATTTTTATTATTAGGTGGATATATATTTATATCATTCATTTTGAGCTTCATTGAGTGGATTAACAAGATTAACTCGGGTGTAACAAGTGTACAACCGAATTATTTATGCTTAAATGCATCTTGATTAAGAATTAAATGAACTTAGTTAAATGGTTAACTATAACCATTTAACTAAGCTTCATTGATGCTAAGCCATTAAACCATTTAACGAACTTTTTGTTTTCCCAATTAATTATTTTAAAATCTTAGTGAATAGTCGATCACGGGTTGAGTGGCTTTATTAGTTATTTTTTACATCCACCCACCATTGCCCCTTATTTCCCATGCAATATTCATCAACAATTATAAAATTAATGGAATCCACCATAAAATCAATTAAATACACACTACATAAATAATCAGCCAAAATTAATTAAACACGCATTACATATATCATCACCTCATAATTTGATGTTAAACAACTTAACTTGGACCAATCATTCATCTCAAACCAATCACTCATTCTACACTAATTAGAGAAAAAAATGAAAACTTTTGTCACAACACAGTAAGCACTTCATTGGATAGGGTTTTTGTGGGTTCATCTTGAGCTCAATCACATTGACCAAAATTTAGTGCTCAAGAAAAAATAATAACTTTTTAAATTAGACACACTTTCCCTCTCACTACTACACAACGAAGAAAGCAATGTCCTTTGCAATGCAATCCTTTAGACAATCCCCTTCCCCTGAATGACAGGAGGACATTTTCTATTAGTTACTATGGATTTTTTAGTGTTTATAATTGTTGATATTTCCATGAGTATTTATAAGTAATTTTTATCATATTCTTTGCAATTTGAAGAATGAACATGAATACAAATAAATATGTGTTTTAATATAGAGAACAAAAATTAATTAACTAAAAGAAACAAAGAACATTATATAAATGAAAACACTTCTGGAATACTTATAATGAAACTAACCATGTTCCTTTTGAATGAGACCAAATAAGATTAATATAAAAGAACTTCATTTTCCATTTGAAAGAGAACATATAAGATTTAGATAAAACAACTTCATTAAAGTTAACATTAAAAAAACTTCATTAATCATAAAGTAAGATTAAAATACTTAAATTAAAATTTAAAAACTTTAATAAAATATATTAATTTTCCTTAATCATTTTTCTTTCTTTTTCAAATGAACTCATAATTATTTATATTTATTTAAAATATTTTAACATTATAATCATAATGTAATAAGAAACATGAAATTTCTTATTACAGGTAGAAACTAAAAAGATAGTAATCAATAGCAATTTGACACACTCCGGATTTTCTCTTGAAATTGTCGAGGATTTCCATGAATCAAAGGCCTTAAGTTAAGTTGTATCCCGAGCGAAAATGATATTATATTATCCGTTGAAACTTGGGAACATGAGGAGTCCACATATATGTCCTATGGTCAATATGAAATAAACGTCCATGTATTAGAGGCATTGAGGGTACAGCCTGTTACATTAGGAAGAACATATCACCACATGTTAGGATTTATAAGAAATACCCTTATAACCAATTTATTTGTATAGAGATCACATATATTAATGATGAAAAAACATACATAGTCATTTGTTATTGTGCCCCTATTAATTCGAACTTCTATAAAAAAAAAAAATTAGATCAAAATTGTCCTTATGATCATTTAGAACACAATATTTCTAGTTTAAGGAAGGAAGGAAATGTCATTTTGATGGGTGAATTTAATGCTCAAAATTCTAGTAACCAAGCTATTCTTTTAAGTAACTACTCTAACCCTAATCCTCTTTGGTTAGATGAATACCTTGGGCTAGCTAACCAGTACAAAAATAGTTTTGAAGATCCAGGTGAAAATTTATTCGGTTCTGAGTTGGTCAAATTTTGTAGTGCTCAATATCTTATCATTTGCAACGGTCTCACAAAATGGCCAAACTCTAGCCATATGCCATGTATCAATGTGATTGGAAGTAGTGTGGAATATTATGTTATATACGATATCTCTATATACAACAAATTAATAGATTTCAACATCTTCAATGAGCATGAGCTCGACTTTGATCATAGACCTTTAATTTTAACTCTCAATATTTCCATGCATAATGATCCCAAGTAGGAAAACTATCATTGTGAAAAGCACCTCATCTTGGATAAAAATAAAGCTGACATTTTTTTCCATGATCTAAAAAATGAATTGGT
>LPNX010389950.1:1489-12556 GCA_001517045.1 Pseudotsuga menziesii
AAGATATTAATCTTGCACATTGATCTAGGAACTAAGAATCAATCTCATTAAAGAATAATCAACAAATACTCATGAAATGGTGTTAATCGGAACCAGAATGGTTTCCTTTCTGTATATTCAATAAACAATGAATGATTACAATAACAATGTCAAGCAATAGCTTGAATCCATGAGGAATTCGAATACCTAAGGAGACAATTCAAATTTAGTGAGTGAGTCTAGCTTAACTAACTGTCAGCCATTCAATCACACTCAGTTAACCACTTGACCAAAACCCTAATTGACTCACCAAACCCTAACTGAAGTTGGAGTGCAATAAATGACTGAATATCAACTGAAGGAGATCAAACACATGTCATAGCAAGCCAACCATCAAGTGCTAGTGATCCATGACTTCAATGAACCCCGATGAGGTTAACTGAAGATGAACTAATCATAAGAAGTTGGTGGAGGCACCCTGTTGACTCCAAATCATTAAATAATAATAAATAATCATTAAATAATATATTTAATGAGAGGAGGTGCCTTAACTGACTGGTTGAACTGATTGTAACCACCAATTAGCAATTAGGTGCATTAATATCACTTAGATCACCCCCGAAGTGCTCCAGTTAGCCTCCTTGACTATAGGAGAAGACTAAGTTAGCCTCCTTGATTGTAGGTAGGAGTGGGTGTGACTGAATGATGTCAATTAATGCTCCACTGATGTCAATTAATGTCAATTATACTTAGGATAGTGGTTTAACTAGGCCAATTTGACCAAAAAGAGTGTGTATGATGGTAAATGTCTCCAACAAAAGAATATAAAAAGATGGTAATTTGGTGATTCAACATATCCTCTGAAGTGAACATGTTGCATTTCCTCATGCAGCCCTACATCTGATTCTCTAAAATATGTGATTAGTTCTTCTTCCTCTGAAAATTGAGTAGCAATCTATCTTTTCTTGATCCTTGAAAATTTTGAAAAGTAAAGTGACTACTGGAAATACTTGGTTACAACTGAGTTTCATGTAGTTGTTTCTTGTGTAACAACCATGACTTTTGTGAGTGCTGGTTCTTGTGTGGAAAAACTCACCTCTTGCAATTGTTCTCATTTTCTACTGCAACAAAATATCTCACTTTATCCAATTTATTTGTAGGAAAACAATAAAAATATCTTAATCTTGAAAACAAAATCATGTGCATGCATTCATAATGGTAATGACCTCCATTTAGACTTGTTGTGTGAAGGTGAAGCCTAGTTAAACTTCTCCCAAATAAGTATGCATCAATCATAACCCCAATATTGCCACAAAACTACTCTATAACTAGACCATAGTGATGTTTAAAAATTGTTGGAACCATATCATGTATTTGTGGCCACAACTGTTCCTGTAGGTATAAATAAGTGCTATTGGTTTTCCCACTCAAATTTCCAACAAATTCTATAAAATTATTCCATACATGATCAAAACAAAAGGCTCAGTACTGCTATTAGAACACCACCATAACTATGATAAACAACCAATATATTTTAAACAATGATCTGGGTTCTAGACATTTTTGGTGCACATGTATACCTCACTTCAATTCCCATCTCTACCAAAATAATTAAGACCCCATTAATGGTTTGAAAGATACAATCAAATCAATTTATGCCTTATTTCATTTTTTGTGTTGTGCTCATGTATCCAACAAGAAAAACAAATAATACTAGCAATACTTTTTTTACCCTTGACTACATACTTTCTCATTGAGAAGTACTTCTCCTTGGTTTATGTCTAATGAATACAAGTTCTTGGCGAGTCATCATTTGATGGCATAGATATTCTTATTATGAAAGTATATATGTAAATACTTCTTCAAAACTATTTTTTTATAACTACAGAGGAAAAATTGGAAACAAAAATAAGTGCCAAACAAATTAAGATCTGATCTCTATGCAACATCAAGCCACGATTTGACCCACACTTCACATTAATGGAAAAAAATTAGGAAGATAATTGTTGGAAGCATCGTTAAAGGGAGTAAACCAATGATATTTTCATTCCATTAGTCCACACGATTCGACCCATGAACAACGATTTAAAGGTGACCTGCTTCCTACCTTTATGCCACAATTTCTCCATACATAAATTCATATTTTTAATAATATACAAGGTCAAAAATATCCCAAATTTCAACTTATTCTATTAATGTAAAGTAGGAATATATGGATCCCACTTGGAAATATTGTAACCTATGCAGCAAAAGAAACTCAACATCAATTGCATTCTTGTAGTAGCCTCTTTATTATCCTATAGCAACAAATATCGTTTATCATTAGAAATGTCCAACAACATGGGATGATCACAGAGCAAGGAATAGGATACTCATGATGCTTAATTCATATCAAAACATCAAGTTTACTAAATTGTGGATTAAAGGAAACCAAATCACATGTTATTAAATTCCCCACATGTTAATTTCCATTGAAGAAGCCATCATAAACATCAATAGACATTGGAGATTAGATGTCCCTTGATTTGTGCATGGAATTACTAATCTTTCAAAACTCTATATGCTTCCAAAGTTGCCCAAATGTACAAAAATACACATATCGGGTTCAAATTGAGGTCAAATTGAGTGATTGGAGTTGTACATAGTGTATTTTTACCTTTTCTATTGTAATTCAATTCCATAGTTTCATTTGGATGAAAAAGGCCTTGTTGTGCAAAAATACTTGAATTTTGGCTTACTTGTACATAGTGGTAAAAACTATAAACCTATATTAAAAACAAGCCCATACAATCCTCCCTATGCATTTTATAAAACATTTGTAGACATGGTTACCTCAATGGTCATAATGAGCACAAATCCCATGTCTCAGTTCATCTTAATTTGGCCTAAGATGCTCACAAATGGCATGCAAAAATCGTCTTTAGAGCATATTTGGCAATTTTGAAATTGTTGAGTTTGACCATAAACTAGTGCCTTCTTTGTTTCGTTTGGAATCGGTTTAATATGTATCGAACCATCGCATGGAGCCTGTGCACAAAACCCATGTGGTGATTTTATCTTTGGAGGATGTCTTATGGCTGTAAATGTGACATTCCTAGCACATTTTAGAACTTGGGATAGTTGAGGAAAGGTTGGCAAGATTTGTAGAGAAGGTTTGAGGGGAAAGGTCACCAGGACGTTAAGGATTTTAGATTTAAGGCTTAAAGGGTGTTCAATACTTAGGGTGAAATTCCAAAGATCATAGGCATTTTACTCAAAAAACAAACTAGACATAAACATAAAGAATAAATTTAAAGCATATGAACATATAGGTGAGGTAGCTATATACTCATAAGTGAGAATCAAATCTAAAAACATTGTTTATAGGTCTCAAAAATATACTCAAATACAACCTTCAAGCTGAGGAAATTAGCATGAAACTGTAATTGCTAGTTAATTTGAACAAGGAAGGAAAACTAATTGCATTGCAATACGCGTGGTTGTATCTAAATAAGAAAAATAAAACATGAATGAAAACATATACGGTCTGTTGAATGAGCAAATGGTCACAAAACATGAAATTGTTGTGTAGAATGTACATATATAAGAGTCTCCTTGTAATCTCCCTTTTTAATGAACCCCTTTTTACATATCTTTGACTTCTTTTATAGCTCTTCATTTACAACAAAATGGGATCCAAGTTCCTAGAAAATGGGGTCAAATTTTGACGATGATCACGAGTCTATTTACATTAAATACAAGATTAAAATTGAATTGGTTTTAGATCCACTTTTATAGGGATATCAAACTTACTTGACTTTGACCTTAGACTAAAATCTCGAGCGATGAAGATATTATATGAGCTTGATATTACATATAAAGAGTCTTTAAAATATCAAAATGCTAAGGAAAAAATTGAAAAAAGAAAACTATGGGACATTCTTCATCACTTTGTTGATTTTTTCTTACTATCGACACTGCATAATCTCCATTCTTCAGCGCTACCCTTTCAATGCAATTTCTGCCTGAATTTCAAGCTTAAAAACTTCCGATTCATGTTATTGTTATTGATCCTTTGACTGTTGGTAAATGGCCTCTGTAGATTGTTGTTTAATCTCATCAAGAGTTTCCTCTTTGTCTGTTTCTTCCTTAGTATTAGAATAAGGAAAGTTTAAAACATTTCTAACATTTGATTTGTTCTTTGTGACTGATGTTTCTGAACTTTTGGATCTTCCTGTAGAACTGATATAGGTATCTCAATCTCCATTTGTCTAACTTAGGTCCCCACTGCATTAAAAAACAGGCTCAAGTTCTGCCACCTTTGGTTTTTCAACGTCCTTATACTTGCAAACTACCTACTTTTTCTTTGCTTTATGAACTTTGTTAGAGGTTTGGGCTTTAGAACGCTTCCTTTCTCCAGTAGAGGGAGAGTCATCCAATTGAATAACTAATTTTTTTTTCCAGGATGAGTCAAAAACAACTTTAGCGTTCATCCTTAATTTGTTTTTTGGCCTAGTATGAGGCCTCCTTCCTAAGAAAGTTCATGGAAATATATGTTTTTCTTCTGGGAACCTCATAACTGCTTATTATTTGTCCAAATATCACAAAATTCTACCGATTCATCTCTTGATGATTTAGTTTCTAGCTCTGGCAGAGTTGATTTGGTAGCAAGGATGTGAGGGATGTCAACTAGAGATGGCGTTTTCTCTACATCGACAGGCTAAATTTCCAATTCTAGTGGATCTTCTCGAACTCTAGTTTCTTTTCTTGTTGTCCCTTTCTTTCTTCTCCTAGTGTAAACTTTACTATTCCCAGGACTCTCTTCACCTTCTACTACTATAAAGTGTATTCTTTTCTTTGAGCCCTTTGTCGCAGTGGTTAATATTTCAATTTTCTTTCTTAAAATATTTGTAGAAGAAGGTGAAACTATTTGCTGAATTACTTCCACCTGAACCTTTTGATATTTTAATTGATTCAAACCTTTTTCTTGAAGCTAGAGATTCAACTTCTTGATTTGGAGGAACAACCTCAATATTTAAGCCAAAAAAGAAAAGGAAATTATCCCATGTCTTTCCTACCTCATTTAATTCATCTTGAATGAGAAATTTCATTGGTGCATGATGAAAGACACTCTGTTGCAACTTAGGGTTTCTTTTATTCTTCTTAGACATTTTGGTTAAGATTTTCCGTATGAAATATGGTAAAATCAACTTGAATTCTCTATTAAAATGTAAAAGAAACCTCATGTGTAGAGGAACACCAAATTATACTTGCCTTCATTTTTTATAAATTTATGGACCATTACCAAAAGCTATGTTATTCCTCCTTTAACTAGGTAGTAGGCACACCCTTTCTCCAATTTGGGTTGTAATGTTGATCTTTCAAAAACTGGTTACAATCAGATACTTTGACTTGTTGCTTCTTGAACCATGTTTCAATTCAACCTCTGTAGGTAAAAGAAAAATGTATGTAATTGATCCTTCAGACACTTTAATAATTAATAGTTAATCTTCCAAGAATATCTTGATGGCCATAAAAAACCGTGGCGAAGGCTCGGGCCGCTTTCTTGTTGTACCCCTGAAGACGCTGCCAAGGCTCGGGCCGCTTTGTTGTTGTACCCCTGAAGACGCTGCCGACCAGGAAAGTCATTAATATAAAAGAAAAGGCAGTTGAAAATTTCACTATAATACGTGTCCTTTATATTTGACAAAATTCTGTAGCGCCTTCACAATAACAGAATTGAACTTTTGCTACATAATTGAGTTTCATATTTTAGCGCCTAAACATTACAAAAATGAATTTTTGTTGTAGGAAAAAAATCATTTTCCAGCGCCTACAGGCTATAAAAAATAAACTTCTGCTACATAATCATGACTCATTCTGCAACGCCTGTGTATTAGGAGAACTGAGCTTTTGCTGAAGAATGGAACCTCATTTTGTAGCGTCAATATATTTAAAAAATTAGAGTTTCATTGCAGAATCACGAAATTCTTGCAAAATGGAAGAAAAAAATGGCTTTAGTAAGACCATCTTGCATATGATCATAACATAACAAAATATATCCAACAGAATGTGAAATATTCAAAATTCATGCAATCAATCACCTTATCATAAACAAAAAAACTAAAGCAAGAATTAGTAAGTACCAAACAAATCAGGCAGTAAATTTGAGATAAGATTGAAAGTTAGGATGGAAAGAAGGTGAACAGGTATAAGCATTTATGATGTCTACCAAAAGACTCTGTATAAGGGAAGTAGAAATTTTAGGTAGTAAATTTGAGTGTTAACACTGGCTCCATCCGGGGATAACACTTCGCTCTGTGGTGCTAAGGACTTGAAAAACTGCTCCTTCATTCTAAAAATGACTGAATCTTAAAACTAATTCTTTTCATTACACACTAAAATTGAAAACTACTTAAACTGGAAATTTACTTAATTTTGCAAAACAAACTACAATATAAAACCAAACTAGTGCTCTAATTCCATTGGGTTTTAGAGTCTTTATTCCTTCATTCTACTGCAAATGAACTTCAATTAAATATTTACAAGGTGAGTCAAAATAGACTCACTAAACAAAAGAGTGATTGAGAAACCACCAGTTTACCGAGCCTCTAAGAATATTTTCATCATCCAAATTTTGGAAGATAAAGGTATTATTATCCAAGGATTCTACCACTCTAAAGGGACCTAACCAAATATGATAAAACTTACCATGTTTCGATTTTTCATCCTTCGTGACATCCCACTTTAACACTAGGTCTCCTGGAAGAAAGTTTTCTTCTTTAGCTTTTCTATCAAATAAGGCTTTAATTTTCTTCGGTAAGCTTGAGTATCTCCAACCAACATGTCTCTAGTCTGTTGATCCTCAATCAGTTGATAAATTCTTCACTGCATGTCATTAGGTTCTTCCATTTCCTCTTGAAAAAATTTCAAAGCAGGTAGGCCAAGTTGGGAAGGGAATATGGCATTAGTTCCATATGCCAACTGGAATGGAGAAGTTCCAATAGATTTCTTGGTGATGATTCTGTCAACCCATAGAGCATATTTTAACATTGAATCCCACCCTCTTTTATTTGATGCCAACATTTTTTTAATGATCCTGACCAAAATTTTATTAGAAGACTCTGCCAATGCATTACCATAATTATAATATGGGGTAGAATGTGACAAAAGGATATTATGTCTACTACAAAATTCAATCATTTGACGAGATTTGAAAGTAGGTGCATTGTCAGCAATCGATTTTCTAGGACACCCAAATCTGGAAAAAATGTTTGCTCTAGGAAATTCATGATTACCTTATTTGTGGCATTCCTTGTTGGGATGAATCCAATCCACTTTGTAAAATAATATGTGGCCATGAGAATCCATTTATATTTTCCACTTGAGGGTGGATGTATCTCCCCAATGAAATCTAGGACCCATTGCTGGAAAGGCCCATTTTCCACAATTGGTTTTAAAGGTAAGGACTGCGGTTTCTGTTTTCCAACAAACTTTTGACACTGCTCACATGTTCTGATTTTTGCAAAAACAACAGAACATAGAGTAGGCCAATACTATCCAGATCTCATGATCTTATATGTTGTTTGTTTCCAATACCGATGACCTCCACAGGACCCTCTATGCATACTTGTCATGATAAAATTTGACTCATCCTCATCCACATACTTCAAAAAAACACCTCCTGGATCTTTCCAAAACATATTTTGATTATAAATGAAAAATTTGATGGCATTCAACTTTAATTATTGAGATTTAGACTTATAAGAATCCAACATACATTTTAAATTTTGCAAAAAATATACTATATCTTTATACCAGGGCGGGGAAATAAACTTATCGAATTCTTGAAGATCTGCAATTTGCTGCTCTAGTTCTTTTACAATTGACTCATTATAAACATAATCTATTTTGAGAACCTTAAAATTTGAATCAACAAGCAACTTAGCTAAGCCTTGTCCTTTAATTAATATAGTGGAATTAATATCAACATAATATTCAAGGAGCTTCGCTATCCAGTTACCTCTTTTCCCTTCATTGTCAGGTTGCACCAAAATATCCTTTCTGTGCTATTGGGAACATATGCAATGATTTTGAGTGCAGAACATATACTATGAAATATTTTAAAGCTTTGAATAAAGCATAAGATATCTTTGTAATGTCCCCATTCAAATAATTGCAGAGCAGGACACTTCCATCAATCCCACTAGTTCCTTAGGTTGGATGGATACATTTGGAATTTTAATAGGGGAGATAATAAATGATGTTAAAAAATTAGAATGGGATAAATATTTAATAATGGAGATTATTAAATAAATACAAGAGAAAATTGAAGTGGCAATGGAGCATGGAGACACATTGAGACTATGGGGCCAACACAAGCTAGAAATTTGGTGCCACATGACATCCTCCTCTTGCAATTTAGAATCCATGGGAAGCCTAAAGGTTATTGGAAGAGTTAGAAGGCTAATAAAATTGTCCATATGCACCATAGGTTGAATTTGGAAGGAATTTTAACTTACATGGGAGAGGAAGAGTCATTTTGGAGCTAGTGAGACACTTGGACTAGATTCCCTAGCTCTATGACAACAATGATGAAGATGTTATGACACCTGTGACACAAATCAGATATGAATGCTAACATCTGACATATCTAACATGAAATGTCTAAATAGAGTATCCAAGGGGGATCTTATGTGAGTTTGGGAAGCTCAATGGGCTCCTACTCGAATTTGGGGAAGATAGAAGGCTAGGAAAGGGAGGACACATGGAAAATCATGAGCACACACCCTAATTCGAATTGGATTGAGTTTGTGGATGGATTGGTAACCTTATAAGGCTAAGGATGTTTATAAAATATAAGAATCAACCAATATAAGGGCTTTTTATCATTTGATAAATTTGCATTTGTGAATTGAGAGAGCTAGTGGATGACTAGTTTCTTGCCTTAGCCAATTTCGAGGGTGAAAGATTTCGATCCAAGTTGGTGTTTGGAGATGCCACTTAGGTATTTCATGGAGATTTAATGGAGTTGTATTTTCATGTGTAAGCTACAGGGAATCTCTTGGTTCCTTCTATTTCATCAATTTCTTTCAACCATTTCCAGTTTTTATGGCATATTCTTGCTCATGGAGGGATTGCACTTTCCTACCATATCTCCATCAAAAACCCATAAAACCATCTAAAAGGTCACCAAAAAGCTTAAAATGCCTCCAAAAGGCTATAAAATCATTTTTTCCTCCAAAAATATCCAAAAAGGAATAAAAAATATAAAATAATGAGGAAAAAAGAAGAAATCCTAAATAGCTGAAACCCTAAACAGCTAAAACCCTAAAAAGTTGACCTAAACCACATGGTTTTATAAATAAGTGATGGAGACCCATTATTCCATATCCATTATCATAAGCATCCTACCTCTGCCGAAATTGTTCTTGAAACCCTAGCTTGCCATTAAGCTATTTTCACCATTGAGAACTCTTTTTGGCCCATTTCCACCACCGGAGAAAGGGAAGGATCAGCTTGGAGCTCGAAGCCACCGACATCGGACCAGCGCAACGGACTCTATCAACCTCCTCATTGGAGGTAACATCAATAAAGATCATTATTTACTTCTTTACTGTTTCTGCTTTATATTATTTACTTTTCACCGTATTGTTTCATGTTGTTTGCTTTTTTACTGTTCTAGCTTCAAGAACGTATTTAGATTAGTTTTTCGTTTCAGTTTATCATTATTTAATTCATATATCATTGAACTGCTACTAAGGAATCCATATTCCTTAGTAGGTGCTCATTCGCACAAGCTAGGGTGAAAACCCTAGCAACAGTTTTGGCGACTCCGCTGTCTTTTTTAGTTTATTTTTCCGTACTGTACTTTCGGCTGTCGTTTTCGGCCGCCGAAAACCGCACTTTTTTCTTCCGCAGTCGCAGCCCGACCGCGCATTTCCGTCCCTAACCTGCGACCAGCCCGCCGCTGTCGGCCTTTTTCCTGCGTCCTGGACGCGTCTTTGAACTTTCCCAGTTGCGCCCCGACCGCGTTTTTTCAGCCCACAGCCGCGATCCGACCGCATCTGTCAGCCAGAAACCCGCGACCTAGACCGCGCCTGTTCACTCCAAACCCGCGGTCCTACCGCAAAAAACCAGCGATCTACGCGCGACTGTTGCCTTCAAACCCGCGGTCCGACCGCGCGAGTCCGCCCCATACCCGCGGTCCGCGAACTGTTTTTTGACCTTGTTTGCGCGCCGAAACCCAGCCACTTTGCCTCCATTTTTCCTGCACTTGCACATCCACCTGTTCCACTTGCAGCCCTACAGCCCTTTCTGTCCCTTGTTTACAGAATTGTTTAAAAATTTTTAGCATTATTTATTTCAAAAAAAAAAAAAAAAAAAAATTCGCATGGTAAAATTTTTTAAAGTTTTTCATACATTATTATTGTTATTGAGTAATTATTTTGGATTCATAACCTCACAAGCACACAATCTATCCCCTAATTCAAGTGAGACCTAAAATTTACTTAACTCAACCAACACTATAACCTCATTTGAGGAACACAAAAGAACTTTGTAGTTAGGTAGGATCGGGGGGATAGGCTTCCAATAACACCCCTCGGTTATTTACACGTGAGACATAGTTGTTGTCCATTAGGGAACCAAAATCCCTTAGTATTTTTTGACACGGTCACAACCGGTTTATCAGAGGGCCTCTCCCTTGGGAGGGTTGAAGTCGTGAGATTGGTTCCGGAAGTCTGAGTGGAATACCGAAATCCATTCAGTAACTGAAGGGCTACCTTTCGCAGTTCTCGGAATATCCCTGTATAGGGAATATTGCGGTTAAAGGACCAAGCGGCAGATTTACCTTTCTGGACGTGTCATGAACGGGGTATCTTAGTTGCCATACTTCTAGGTTTGCGTACCCGGTGTCCCTCCCGGTAGGGGGATACTTTAGCCATTTGACTTTCCTATTTATATTGTCTGACTTGGATTTCATCACCTTGCAGAGGATATACTTAGTTTAGTCATAATACTATTAGTTAGGTGTTTGCATGCTCCCTTACCTCCTCTTGGTCTAGTGAGTCCACCGATTTTTCTTTTTTAGGAAACCGACTGCTTATT
>LPNX010389950.1:21727-45395 GCA_001517045.1 Pseudotsuga menziesii
GTTTGCTTTTTTACTGTTCTAGCTTCAATAACGTATTTAGATTAGTTTTTCGTTTCAGTTTATCATTATTTAATTCATATATCATTGAACTGCTACTAAGGAATCCATATTCCTTAGTAGGTGCTCATTCGCACAAGCTAGGGTGAAAACCCTAGCAACAAGTGGTATCATAGAATGGTATTGGCACATGATGGCCTTAACAAGGAGTAAAATAAATAAGTCACCACCCTTAGAACTTGAAGTTGAAGGCTTTTTTGTTGAAGAAGAAGAAGTAGTAGACGAAGGGGTACATTCTACTGAAACTATGACTAACGAGGGGAAGGGATACAATGATCATGATAATGTGGAATATAATAAACTCATGCAACCTATATTTGATGACACAACCAAGAACATGAACCAACAACTTATGAAAGGATTCGAATTGTTGGTTAGCCAATTTGGAAGCAAAGTTAGGAGTAATAGGAGATAACAGTAGTTCACAATTAGAAAAAAAGATGACAATGGGTGAGCATATTTTATCAAGAATAGGACCCCATAATAGACCCCATGGATTTTAGAGCACACCAAGGCCTACTGAAACTAATTTTCTTGTACCCAAAGAAGATTCTAACATTCAACTTGAACTTTCTACAATGACAAAAGAATGGGATAAATTGGATGAAGATTGTAAAAAAAGTGTACCATTTGATCAGTACATTCTTGTTGCGAATAAACTAAAAAAGAAGGAAGATAATAAGTCTCTATACAAAAAAAGACTTAATTTTTCCATTGGTAAAGTTCCACTCCCTACTTTTGATGGTTCCTCTCAAAGTTTTGCTAACACTTGGGTGCAAAAATTAGATGTGTATTTTCAGCTGAATCCAATGGTGGAAGAAGATTCCTTAAAAATGGCCATATTGCACTTGGAACAAGATGCCAATGAATGGTGGTTACATGGACTGAAAAATTTGGGTCATGATTAGGTTAAAACATATGGAGAATTTATTGACAGGTTACTAGAGATATTTGAGCAAAAAGATCCAGAATTGTCTTTCAAATAACTATCCCAATTGAAGCAAGTTGGGAACCCTACTGATTATATGATGGAATTTCAAAAATTATCAGTCAAGGTGGCTGATGTGTCTATGGGAAGGCTATTATTTCTGTTCATTGAAGTTTTGGCTGAACCCTTAAAAGTTTTTGTCAAATCCCACAACCCACTGCATTAAAAGATGCAATGAGCTTGACTAGAGATCTCCAAAATGTGCTTCCTAGAACAAGATTTCCTCCCAATCCTAACTTCAATTTCAAAAATAAACCTTGGAAAAGAGATGAACCTGATAAGAATCCTTTTCAAATAGATTCAATTGAAAATAATAAGAAAGAAGGAATAAACAGGGATGAACTTCAAAGAAAAAAATTGTGCTTCACATACTTTCAACCATGGACACCGCCGCATAAATGCACTAAGGGAAAAGCTCAATACATAGAAGTATTTTCTGATAATGATGAGTATGAAGGGAGTATGGATGAATAATGACACAATTCAGATCAAGAGGAAGCATATGAGACAGTAGCTGAAGAAGAAATACAAGAAGAAAATCATCCTTCACCGAACAAAGGAAGAATGACAGTACTTTCAATAGTGCCTCGCTATCACACTATTCAATGCAAGGGTGTGGTATTAGGGAAAATAGCTTCAGTTTAGGTAGATGGAGGATCCACACATAACTTCATTGATGCAGATATGGTGGATAAAAGGAATATACATACTGAACCATTCAATGGATTCACAGTTGTCATTCCCGGTCACAACACAATGCAATGCAAAACATGGGTTCCAAAGTTGCAAGTCACTGTAGGTAACTATACTTTTGTTGATAGTTTTTATGTGGTTTATGTTGCTGATAATAATGTGGTTTTGGGAGTGAAATGGATGTATTATATAGGGGAGCATACAGTGAATTATTGAATTCCTAAGAGGAAATTTCAAGATTCGAAAGGTGTACTAAGGGTTGTGAGAGGGAGACACACTTACCCAAATCAAGTAGTGAATTTCAATGGTATGAGATCTATATTGAGGCATGGGGACATAGAATGGGCTGCTGAATGTCATATCACATATACCAAGCTAAATATAAAGGTTTATGAACACCCAAATGAGATAGAGAAACTATTGAAAAAGTATGATTTTTTTTTTAGAGATCTTCCACATGGTAGACCACCTGATAGGGGGGTTGAGCACAACATTGTTTTGGAGGAGGGTACTCCACCCATTCAGATACCACCTTATAGACATCCCAAGAAATTCATAGATGAGATTGATAAGTTGATTCAAGAACTCTTAGGGTTGGGACTCATTAGACCAATCTTTAGCCGTTATGGTTCTTCAGTAGTGTTGGTAAAGAAAAAAGATGGAACTGTGAGGATGTGTATAGATTTTAGAGCTTTGAACAAGAAGACCATAAAGAATAGGTATCATATTCATAGGATTTATGAGCTCATGGATAAGATATTTGGAGCCAAATATTTCTCCAAAATTGACCTTAGATTAGGTTATCACCAAATTCGAATGAAGGAAGAAGATGTGGAAAAGACTACTTTTCGATGTCATTATGGTAACTTTGAGTTTCTTGTTATGCCATTTGGATTAACCAATGCTCCAGCCAAATTTCAAGAATGCATGAATAGAATATTTTGTAAGAATATTAGAAGGTTTTTTTTTTCCTTCTTTGATGATATTCTCATTTACACTAAAACTTGGGAAGAGCACTTGCATGATCTAGAGATTGTGTTGAGAACTTTGCAAGAACAACCCTTGTTTTCTAAGATGTCTAAATGTGAATTTGGGTTGAAGGAACTATTGTATATTGGGAACATTATTGGGAAATAAGGAGTGAAAGTACACATGGAAATAATCAGGGCTATATTAGACAAAGATTATTTTGGAAGGGGCTGAAGGAAGATGTTCATAAATATGTGAATGAATGTAAGGTATGCCAGATAAACAAATCAAAACTTACACTCCCAGCTGGTTTATTGCAACTATTTCCCATTCCAGAGCAAAAATGGGACAATATTTCAATGGATTTCATCACTAGGTTTCCCAAATACTTGGGTAAGGATTGCATATATGTGGTAGTGGATATATTGAAAATTTGTTCTCATTTATTTTCTGTTACATCATCTTTTAGTGGTGCACAAGTGGCTGATATTTATTTTCAGAGAAAGCTTCAGATTGCATGGGCTCCCCAAGAGCATTGTAAGTGATAGAGATAGTAGATTCATGGGTTCTTTTTGGAAAGAAATTTTTAGATTGGCAGAAACTCAGTTGACTCCAAGTACAATCTATCATCCAAAAACTGATGGAAAAATAGAGAGGGTGAACCAGTGGTTGGAAGGGTGCCTAAGAAACTATGTGGGAGAGCAGCAAAAAGCATGGGCAAAATGGCTACACTTGGGTGAGTTTTGCTACAACACCAATTTTCATATGTCAATAGGGATGTCTCTTTTCAAAGCATTATATGGTTATGATGCAATTACCTTTGTTGATATGATCTATGGTAATAGTAGAGCTCCAAAAGCTAAAGATTGGATGGAAGAGAGCCAAAAAAATTTAAATCTTTTGAAAGACAATTTGCAGGTTGGCCAAAATTAGCAAAAACAATATGCAGATAGACATAGAGAGGAAAGGACCTTCCAGGTTAATTATTTTGTATATTTTAGGTTTCAGCCATACAAATTAACATATCTAAAAAAGAATGGGGTAGAAAAGCTAAAACCAATATACTGTTGATGTATTTGTAACTTCGGAATGTATTCACTTGTATATTTTATATTGTATTTCATTGTACCCCGATGTTCCTCTGATCAGGAAAGTCATTAATATAATAAAGTCATGTAAAGTCATTGAGGTTAACCCTTCTTTGTAAGTCGGGGAAATAGTCCCCACATTTGAGGGGTATTAGGGTTATTAGAAGGCTCCTAGTGAGGTTGGCCCTAGTGAGTAATTGTCAAATGGAAAACTAGCATAAATACAGAGTGAGACTCTCTATTTGAAGCACACACTCACTCAACTGTAGCGCATGATTGAGAGAAGAGGAGATCGCACAAGTGAGAGAGAGAACAACTGTCGAAGATCATCTTTGTGTTTTTGGGTTTTACTTTTTCTATTGGTTCTCATTCTATCTTTGAGGAAGTTGCAGGGTTTTATCCTTTATGGTTTCCTTGAGGAAAACTAATTGTGTCTCTTGTCTCTTGTGATTATTGTTGTGCATGTTATTCTCTCAGATAAGATCCCAGAACATATTGATTAAATGATAAAAATCTAACATGGTATCAGAGCTAACCCGAAAAGAAGACACTATGCAGCTGCAGAAGCTAGGGATTCTTACTTTTGGGTATCCCTCCACATATCATCAACAAAAAGAGGCTAGGATAACTCTCCATTGAAGGGCGCATATTTCTGTCGAAGCAAAATTTGACTCCGGGCATTTTCATTTTTTGACTTGTCACTACTGCGGGAAATTAGGGATTTTCACAGAAGAGGATTTTTTGAGTGAGCCCAACATAGGATTTCTTTCCTCCTCAAAATTGAAATTTAGAGACCAAGATCGAAATTTTTGGTTGGGTAAAACTCCAGGAAAGTCAAACCCTAATTTGACCCCGGACTAGAAAACCCTAAAAGACTAAAAATAGTCATTTGGGTGCATTTTCTATATCTCGAGATTGGAGAAGGATACAAAGCCAAAATTTTTACAGGCCTAATATAAGTTCCTAATGTACCTTGTGTAAGAGTTTTAGCCTTAGATTCACTATATTTTTGGAGATACGATTCCTCCAAATCGGGGTTCTAGCCTCTCTTTGGATTCATCCCTAAACATGACACCTAGAGAAAATATCTATATATCGGGATACGAAGGTCCAAATGAAATTTCTCAAGTTGTTCCAGATAGGTAACGAATTGTAAGTTTTTTGGTAAAATTTTCAGACCCCGAAGGTGAAACAGTGACACGTGGTAGTTTATACAAGTTCTCTATGCTGAATAGTCCTAAAATAAGTCACCTTGGGAAAAATCTCATAAGTCCCAATTGGTGAAACCAATTCTGCTCAAACCTACAGTGTTGGAAAGAGGAAAGATGAGGCTACCTTAATGCAAAGTTTCAGACACATAAGAGTAGTGCTTGCATATATATTTATAGAAGCAATATCAAGAAATTATGAAAAAGAAATTGAAGAAAACTAGGGCATTGGATATTTTGCAATTCTGATCACAGTTTTGGGAAAATGAGTATGCCGCTAAGCTCTCCTTGAGGCGGCGCATATTTCCATCCAATAATATCTAAAAGATTCCAACTTCTGAAAATTAGGGTTTTTCTAACAAACCCTAGATCATCTAGATCCAAAACCAGGACGGACACCTCAAATTAGTAAGATCTAATCTTTTGCTATTTACATTGAGGTTCTCATTTCAAAATGACCTATCACATCATCTTGATGAAGATGAAAACCTCCAATTATGGAAGTATAGGAACTTCGTGATCCTTAAAGAAATTGACTTAGATCAGTATTTCAGTAAGAAATTTCTAAGAGCCAGAGGGAGATGAGGCAAAGGATAGAACCAATAGAATCATTGCTGATTCTATTTTAAATCATCTCATCCCTGCTGTGTTATCTCTGAAGACACCAAAAGGAAGTGTTCGATGCTATGACAAAACAATCAAAGAAGAATAAGATATTGTTATAACCACCTTGAATGGCCTCTCAGGATCATGGGATTCATTCATTCGCAGGAATGTGTACCATAAGGAAGTGATTACCTTCAACAAAATATGGAAAGAGTGAACACAAGAAGAAGCTTGACTCATAATAAGAGAAGAGAAGATGGGAGCAACTAAAGATTAAGTGCTCAGGATTCAAAGAAGATCCCTTAAGTGATGAGGAATATGAAGAACTCAATTCTTGAAGAACCTCTTATCCATCTTAGCATTTGGATAAGAAATGACGCTGTTATGAATGAAGAAGATGATGAAGCTGAAAGAAGGAGTCTACCCACGAAACAAATAAAGATAAGTGTTCAATTGTCATTTCATGATATTGTTTGGTTATGCATTTGTTTATATTCATTTGATGTGTTATGCATTATAGAATGTTTACATTAATGAAAATATACTACTAATATGCATGTGATGGGTAAGTAGATCATGGTGCTATACAAATCTCCATTTCTACCTATCTAGAATGAAACCTCTTTGCTGACATATTGGATTAGTGCACAATCTCAATGATGTCATGGTAGAGATGGAAGGCATCTAGAAAGTTTCCGTGAGATATGGATCATGGATGAATGTTGTATTGGCTAAAATAGTTGCATGATTATATCTTTATGCATAAGAATTTTCCATTATAAATATGCATTATGAAATGTTTCTAACCATACAACTGGTGCATTTGACTTGTAGGAAAGATAGCCTACAATCACCTACAAGAAAAGAAGGATGAGACTTGTTCCAAAGAACAAGTGACGATAGTTCAAGATTCACTCTAATAATCCAAAATGAAGAATGATGACTAGAATGTGATGTTGAAGACCTAAAGGGATGTCTGTAATATCTTCCATATTGTTCTACAAGATCCTACATGCAGTATATGGAAACATTGTGGGATACAAGGAAATATTCGTAGCACGAGGCTTCTCACAGAAAGAATGCATAGACTATGAAGAGACATTTGTAGCCACTGGAAGTCAAGACACATGACATTCAGACTGATGTGTGCAAATTAAAGAAGGCCTTGTACGAGCTCAGAAGGAACCCATGGGATAACACATAAATGAGTACCTTGGAGAACACCTAGAGTAGTGAATATCTTAACCTTTTCTATAAGGTTGAAGATGAAAGCGTATAGAGGATGACAAGCTCACAGATGGGTGCGAGAAGAACTTTTGAAAAGGTTCATGATAGAGGAAATTGATATCCAGTGACCCTAGATGGATACATAGAATATTAGTAAGAGAGGAAGCTACTTGTCACTCTAGTACATAATGTTTCAATACATAGAGTACGAAAGGCATAGGGAGAATGATGCTCCACTTCAGAGGGAGTGACTGCAAAAGATCCCGAGGTTTGACATGGTATGATAGGATGGACCGATTACTGATGGATCTAGGATTTATTGAGAGTAAAGAGGACTCCAACCTTTGCTCCAAGGTTGAAGGTAGAAGACCAGTGATCCTCCTATTATATGTCGATGACCTCTTCCTAAGAGGAAAATAGGAACTCATTAAAGATGCAAGAAGGAGACTTGCTGCAAAGTTCGAGTGAAAGGAATTGGGAATGATGCACTAGTTTATAGTAATGGAGGTGTGTTAGAGTATGGATGGAATCTCCCTTGGACAAGGGAATTATGTAGTGGAGATCTTGAAGAGGTTAAGGATGATGAACTGCAAGTTCATGGCCACACCCATGGCATCTAACCTAAAGCTATTGAGTGATTCTTCATCCGAGTCGGTTGATGCTACGATGTATTGTTAGATGATTAGGTCATTGATGTACTTGACAAACATGAGACCAGATATTTGATTTGTTGTGAACACATTAAGCCAGTTCTTGACGGATATGAGACATGTTCACCTGATTGCTGTAAAGCATATTCTGAGGTACCTGAAGGGTAAATTTGAACATGATATAAATCAGAAGACTAACCTGCATGGTTATGTGAATTCGGATCGGGCAGGTAATGCCATTGATAGGAAGAGCACTTTGGGGTGCTACTTCAGTATGGGATCAGGTGTGATCTCTTGGTTTAGCAGGAAGAAGTCCTACATGGAACTAAGTACAACCGAAGCAGAGTATGTCAGAACTTGTTTAGCTAGTTGTGAGGCAGCGTGGATAAGGAAGCTACTATATGATTTGTTTGATCTCCAGTTGGATGCTAATTGTATATATTGCGGCAAATTGAGTTTTGTGAAGTTGTCGAAGAACCCATTGTTCCATGACAAGTCGAAGAATATCAAGATCAAATATCACTATATCAAGGATATGGTGCAGAGAGGAGTTGTGAAGCTCCAGTTTGTGATCCAGATCAAGATCTCTCGAAAGAGGGAGTTCTAGCATAGCCGGTGAGACAAGTTGTCTGAGCATAAGACCCTGGAAAAGCTCATAAGTTTCTCAAACATAAATGGTCTTGTAGGTTGTCCTTAGATGTAATCAGTCCTGGTGAGTCTCACAGGTTATTCTTGGACATAATCAACCCTGATGTGATTCTATGCTTGAAATGGACAGAGTGAATTTTGAGTACTTCAGGGAGAATCTTGGTGTTCTCCAGATCGAGGTTCCTTCCAAGGAGAAGTGATCATTCCGAGAGCCTTTCTAACATGGTGAGAGGATTGGTTCCTCCCATGGTCAGATGTAAGCGTTGTGCCTTTATGACACAGTGACAAGATTAGTTCCTCCCTTGGTCAGATGTAAGTGCTGTGCCTTTCTAACATGGTTAGAGGATTGGTTCCTCTCATGGTCAGATGTAAGCATTATTCCTTTCTAACATGGTGAGAGGATTGGTTCCTTCCATGGTCAGATGTAAGCGCTATGCCTTTTTGACATGGTGAGAGGATTGGTTCCTCCCATGTTCATATTTAAGCGTTGTGCCTTTCTGACATGGCGAGAGGATTGGTTCCTCCCATGGTCAGATGTAAGTTCGATGCCTTTCTGACATGGCAAGAGGATTGGTTCCTCCCATGGTCAGATGTAAGTGCTGTGCCTTTATGACATGGTGAGAGGATTGGTTCCTCCCATGGTCAGATGTAAGTGATGTGCCCTTCTGACATGGTGAGATGATTGGTTCCTCCCATGGTCAGATATAAGTGTTGAATATGTGAAGACCTATGTGGAGGCTAGGCCTACATTGAACAAGGATGGCTCTGTATAACTTCCTATGATGAGTAGAATTGAGAGATAGCACCATTTTCTTGAGATAGCGAAAGTAGTGATGATGATGATCCAGTAATGAAGACTTGTGCTGATGAATTGTGTCAAGAGAATACTTTCCTAGTTAAGAGAGAGTGTTGATGTATTTGTAACTTCGGAATGTATTCACTTGTATATTTTATATTATATTTCATTGTACCCAGATGTTCCTCCGACCAGGAAAGTCATTAATATAAGAAAGTCATGTAAATTCATTGAGGTACCCTCCTTTGTAATTCAGGGAAATAGTCCCCACAATTGAGGGGTATTAGGGTTATTAGACTCTTCTAGTGAGTTCGGCCCTGGTGAGTAATTGTCAAGTGGAAAACTAGTATAAATAGAGAGTGATACTCTCTATTTGAAACACACACTCACTCAACTGTAGCGCATGAGTGGGAGAAGAGGAGCTCACACAAGTGAGAGAGAGAACAACTGTCGGATATCATATTTGTGTTTTTGGGTTTTACTTTTTCTATTGGTTCTCATTCTATCTCTAAGGAAGTTGCGGGGTTTTCTCCTTTATGGTTTCCCCGAGGAAAACTCTTTTTGTCTCTTGTATATTGTGATTATTGTTGTGCATGTTATTCTCTTAGATAATATCCTAGATCATATTGATTAAATGATAAAAATATAACATGGTTTTAGAGCTAACCTGAGAAGAAGACATTGTGCAGCTGCAGAAGCTAGGCATTCTTACGTTTTGGGTCTCCCTCCACAGATCATTAGGAAAAATAGGTTAGGATAACTCTCCCTCTCTAATAGGGTTAAATTATATCTATCATATGAATTTAGATCCTGATAAATCCACACAAAAATATCCACATACTCCTATAATATTGATATATTTCTTCCTCTGCAACTCACGTAAAGAACTAGACAATTTGATAGATTTTGGATCATCATGAGTTCCAAGATCGACAGAATCAGATTCTTGGGTTTGGAATGAAGGATTAATTAGAATATCATTTTTATCAAAGAGCCTTTCCAAAGGCACTAGACCTTTGGAAAGTAATTAGTCCTCAATTCAATGATTGGATGGTATACCACTTTATTTATAAAAGATGTGTTGGACTCATCATATGACACATCATCATTTTCATTTCCTTGATCAACAAGGGAATGAAACAAGTAATCAACACACTCGAAACATTTCTTTAAACCTTTATCATATGAAAATACTTGCCAGTGTTTGACATTATCCAGGATAGAAGGCCTACATTTGACTTCAACTTCATATTTTAGTTGCTGATTCAAAGGGGGTTTGAAACTAGTAGTAGATAAATCCAATGAATCTCCTCTCCGATTTTCATTTCTTGGAACAAGTGAAATATTAAAATCCAAGAATAAGTTATCAATTAGATCCCATACCTCATTACAATACTACTTTAAACTCTGCTACTTTTCTTGATGAACATTCTCACTTATTGAACAATTAGTTCTGAGTCGCCAAAAACCATCAGCTGCTATACATTCATGTTTTTCGATTCCCTTAGTCCAAGAACTAAAGATTCATATTCAATGATGTTATTATTACTTTCAAAATATAGTTTGTATATCAAAGAAAAGTCTTCATTAGAATGAGAAATGAATACTATACCAACTCCTGAACCTTCTTGTGTTGATAATCCATTGAAGTAAATCTTCCACATACTTCTCCTCTGTCATCTGTTTGCTGACCTGCAACCCTATTTCTGTCAATTGTGCATGGTGTGAACTCATCACTAACTTGCAACATGAAAGCTCCAATGTCCTCTTGTATAGTGTAAAGTGGATGATTGTGGGATTTTGTGGATCACTAACAATAAAAGATAATTTCACTTCCTTGTATAATCTCCTATTCTCCCCACCAGAAATAGGTATAGAGGCATATGACATATTTAATTGCATATTACCACCCAATTGATTTTCCCATGACCGAGAAAGAAACATGCCAAACCTTGGGGGAATGTCTGCAACCACAACATCCATCATAATGCTCTTCATGGGAAATTGAGACAAGGTTGCCACTAATCCTTTGATCACACGCAAGAAATTTACTTGTTTAGAATAAAAAGAATATAGATATTTATAATGTTTGGTGATTTCAAGACCTATCTCCTCCATAACCAGTTTGGGCATAAGAATGTGTGAGGCTCCAAAATATAGGAGGCAATTATGCAGTATTTTGTCAAGGATATTGAGGGAAATATAAAAAGGAGTAGTGGAGTAAATTTTTTCTTCCACATGTTGGACAAACATAATTGTTGGCTTGTCATCTTGAAGGTTTACTGAATCTTGGAGAAAAACATTAATATCAACATATGTCTCTAGAAGTTTGATAATTGAATCCTTATATTGCTGATTTTTCATTAGCTCAAGCAATGGAATAGGAGCCTTGATTTTTTTAATTTCATTTTCCAGACTGTATGCTAATGAAGATTTGTCTTTATCTTTTAATTCAGAATTTCACGATTTGTCCTATTGATTTGGTTTCTTCTTCTGTTCTTTAGGGGAACCTTGGTAAGTTGGTATAGTAGTATTTTTATTTTGATGACGTGGATTTTGAATTACTAGGGCTGGATTTGATCTCATATTATATTTATTCTGAAATTTTTCTTGAGCCAAATTATAGGATTGATCATCATATTTAAAATATACTTCATTCAGAGCCACAAAATCATCACATCGTTGTCTAGTTAGGAACAAGGATGGAGGTTCTTTTTCAATCAGATTAATTTCATGATCTTGATCTTCATCAACTTTGGTTTCATCAATCTCATCTACTACATAATTATTGAGAAAAGGGGGTATATTTTTTATTAGGATTATCTTTCCTTTGTCTTTGTAAACTTTGTGGAGGTTTATTTGATTTAAACTGGTTGAAATTTATGTTAACCCGTCCATGTTGTGTAGGTTTACTTGGATTTGTATTCTCAATTTCCAATTTTTCCAGCTTATAGGATATATATTATTTAAAAGTTTTTCCATTTCATCATTTCTATCTAATTGGGGTTCTAAAGGACTAGAGGTTGAAAGTTTTAAGTCCTCCTTCTGCTTCCTTTTTTCTATATGAGATCTTGACTTAAGTTTCTTAGCTGCCAATATGTTGGAGTCAACTTCAATGGATGTCTCTTACATGCTAGTCAAAGTGGCATATCTCCTCTCTCTAAGCAATAATGAAAATTATGAATCAAGTGCATTAGCAAAAGTGATATTGGAATATGTATTTATGGGATTAATCTCTGTAGGAATTTTACTACATATTTTGTTGAGACTCCTATTAAAATTAGAAATTGATTCACCAACTTTTCTTTTAGAGATCCAAATTATGTTATGTAGTATAGGTAATCCTTTTTATCACCCCATTTTTTGATAAAAATACCATCTAAAGTAGCTATTCCAAGGATATATCTAAGTGTAATCTCTCTAAACCACTTTCTAACTTCCCCATCAAAAATATAAACAAAAACCCTCATCCAAACAACAACTTGCTCAATGTAGTGATTTTCAACAAAACTATAAAAGGATGTCAGATGTTCTTAAGCAATAGTCTCTACTTCCCCATTAAAATTTGGAATATATTTTAGATAATGTCCAACTGGGAAATCATGAATATTACGAGGTAGGAATAATGGGGTGTGTCTGACAGCAATAATTATGTCCATTCTCAGTGGGTGGAACTCCCCTCCACCTCCTCCACCTACCACCCCTTCCATCTATTGTACCGGGTTTGGATTTGAGGAGAGGTTGGTGTTTTAACTTTAGGAGGAGAGAATGGCTGTAAGGAATGAATGGATAAATGGGGAGCAAGAGTTTTGATCTCAAGAGGTTTAACTAGATCTTCCAAAAACTGTTCCACAACAAGAGGATTAACCAATGTTTTAAAATCAGATGTTATTTCCTCAAAACTACTTGATTGAGGGATAGGAAAAGGCATGGTCAATATATATTGTTTAATTTTCTCAGAAATATTTGGAAAGAATTTTATGGTGTACATAAGAAGGTAAGTTCTTCTTCCACTTTGAGATAAGGAGAATAAAAAGTTTCAGGGATAACTGAAGGAAAATAAATTGCTTCTTGGAAAGTGTTAATTTTAGGAGGCTTCTGAAAACCATTTAATTTGGAAGATGTAGACTATTGGAAGTTTCTATCTTGCTTCAGGATATTCTCTGGATCAGAAACTGCAAATAACTCAGGGGATTCAGGATTATCCCTAGGCCATTTCTTCTTGATATCCATAATGGAAAGATCAAACCAAAGGTGAAATATTATACTCAAACTTGTATCTAACTCTTGTTAACAATCATGATCTAGTTCTATTCATTGTCCTACAACGTAGGGAAAATAACTTCATTTCTCCGTTCCCTGACAATGACGCCAAAAAATGTTAGAGCTAGAGGATGTATGATGACAATATATAAGACATAACTAGTGAATTTTAAAACTTGGGATAGTTAAAGAAATGTTGATAAGGTTTGTAGAGAAGGTTTGATGGGAAAGGTCACAGGGTGTCCATTACTTAGGGTGAAATTCCAAAGATCAAAGGCTTTTTACTCAGAAAACAAACCAGACATAAAATTTAAGAAGAAAGTTAAAGAAGATGAACATATAGGTAAGGAAACTATATACTCATAAGTGAGATTGAAATCTAAAAGCATTGTTCATAGGTCTAAATCATATACTCAAATACAACCTTCAAGCTCAGTAAATTAACATAAAGCTATGACTGCTAGTCAATTTGAACAAGGAAATAAAACCAATTGCATTGAAATAACATCTACTATATATAAATAAGAAGAATAAAGAATGAATGGAAACATACAGTCTGTTGAATGATCAATTGGTCACAAAACATGAAATTTCACTGTTGTATTAGACACTATGCATAATGTACATAGATAAGTGTTTCCTTGTAATCTCCCTTTTTGAACCCCTTTTTACATATCTCTGCCTTCTTTTATATATGTTTATTTACAACAAAATGGGATCCAAGATCCGAGAAAGTGGGGTCAAATTCTAACCATGAGTAGTAGTATATCATACATTAAATACAAGATTAAAACTGGATTGGTTTTAGATCCACTTTTATAGGGATGTGAAACTAACTTGACTTTGACCTTATACTCAAATCCTAAAAGATGAAGATATTACAAGAGCCTACATATCTATGCAAAATTGCTTTTGGAGATATTACATATAAAGAGTTTTTAAAAGGTAAAAATGCTATGGAAAAAATGGAAAACAAGAAATTACGAGACATTTTTCATTACTTAATTGATTTTCTTCTACTATTAGCACTACATAATCTCCATTTTTCAATGCTATCCTTTCAGTGCAATTTTTTCCAAAATGTAAAGCTTAAAAAATTGTGATTCATCATTGTTGTTGTTGTTGATATTTTGACTATTGCTATATGGCCTTTGTAGATTGCTATTTAATCTAATTAAGAGTTTCCTTTTTGTTTTTTTCTTCCTGACTATCAAAATGAGGTAATTTTATAACTTTTTTAACCTTTGAGTTGTTCTTTGAGATCGATGTTTCCTAAAATTTTGTATTTTCCTGTACAAGTGATGTAGGTCTCTCAAGCTCTATTTGTTATAACTTAGGTCTCGATTACATCTCAAAAATAGGCTTAGGTTCTACCACCTTTGTTTTTTCAACATCCTTATCCTTGGAATTTGCCTACTTTTTCTTTGCTTTCTGAAATTTCTTATAGGATCGAGCTTTATAATGCTTCCTTTATCCAACAGAGGGAGATTGATCTAATTGAATGACTATTTTGCTTTTCTAGGATGGGTAAAAAAAAACTTTAGCATTCATCTTTAATTTGTTTGTTGGCCTACTATGAAAGGGCATGAAACTTTATGTTTTTTCTTCTAAGAATTTCTAACTACTTATTATTTGTCCAAATATCAAAAAATTATACCAATTCATCCTCTAATGATTTAGTTTCTAGCTCTGGCAGAGTTGATTTGGCAAGAAGGATTTTCTTGTTCTTTGTTTTTTTATTGTTAGGGGTTTCAAATAGAGATTCTGTTTTCTCTACATCAGGAGGATGAATTCTAATTTTGGTGTATCTTCTTGAACTTCAGTTTCTATGATTGTTGTCCCTTTCTTTCTTCTCCTAGTGTAAAATTTACTAATCCAATAACTCTCTTCACCTTCTACTTCTCTAAAGTGTAGTATTTGCTTCTATCCCTTTGTTGTAGTGGTTATTATTTTAGTTTTCTTTCTTAAACTATCTATAGAAGAAGGTGAAATTGTTTCCTTTGGGTTTGAATTAATTTCACTCGAACCTTTTGATCTTTTAATTGATTCAGACCTTTTGCTTGAAGTTGGAGATTCGCCTTCTTGAGGTGGAGAAACAACCTCAATATTTAATCTAGAAAAGAAAAGGAAATGATCCCATGTTCTTCCTACCTTATTTAATTCATCTTGAATAATATATTTGATTAGCTCCTTGAAAGACATTTTGTTGCAACTTAGGGTTTATTTGAATCTTCTTGGACATTTGTTAAGATTTTTTGTAAGAAATAGGGTAAATTCAACTTGAATTCTACTTAGTAAAATGTAAAAGAAACCTCATGTGGTAAAAGAACATGATGTTGTACCAGCTTTGATTTTTTATAAATTTCTGTACCAATACCAAAAGTTCTAAACATTCCTCTTTTAACTAGGCTGTAGACACTCCCTTTCTATGATTAGGGTTCTGATGTTAATATTTCAAAAACTGGTTACAATAAGAAACTTTGGCTTGTTTCCTCTTGCACTATATTTTACCCTCTATAGATAAAATACAAATGGGTGCAATTGATTCTTTATACATTTTAACAGTTAATCCTCCAATCAATGGTTGATGACCATAAAAAACCTTTGCAATGGCTTGGGAATCTTACTTGGTGTACCCCTGAAGACTATAAAAAAACTCATAACAACCAGCTTCTTGAAATATCTTCTTTCATTCATGATAAACATCTAACAAGACACCATTAGGTTCATGATGCATAAAGTATTTTCCTTTATTAGGTGCCATAATTGAGTATGCAATATGATAGTTGGAGAATGCAAGCTCTACTAGGTGTTGTAGAACATGAAATAGGTGTTGAAATAAAATCATATTTTCAAAAAAAAAACATTTCCTTTTTAAGAAAATAAATAGAAACCATTCCATGAACTCTATAGTCATAATTGCATGTTCCTAATCAGTTAGGACATAGATTATGGTAAGTGACACGTGTTCATAGTAGTATGGTTGAAAGGTGCACATAGATCTACTCGACGATGAAACTGCAGAGTGGAACCATCATGCTTGTACCAAGTCCATTTCTGCACGATCCTGCTTGATGATAAATAGTCCCTCATACAGGTGAATTGACATGGTTGAGGTTGACAGATGCGGATAATTGATTTGAAAGAAATGGTGGAAAATTTTACTATAACATGTGTCCTTTAAATTTGAAGGAATTATGCATCACCTTCACACTAACAGAATTGAGTTTGATTCTTCAACGCCTAAACATTACAAAAATAAATTTCTACTGTAGGGACAAAATTCATTCTACAATGCCTACAAGCTATAAAAAATAAAATTCTACTACATAATCATGACTTATTTTGCAGCGACTGTGTTTTAGGAGAATTGAGCTTTTGTTGAAGAATGAAACCTAATTATGTAGTGCTGATATATTTAAAACTTCAGAGTTTTGCTGCGGAATCATGAAATTCATGTAAACTGGAAGAACAAAGTTGGCTTTGGAAGAACCATCCCGCATATGATCAAAGTATAACAAAATATGTCGAACAAACTATGAAATCTTCAACTTTCATGCAATCAATAAACTTATCAAAAACAAAAAAACTAAAGCAAGAATTTGTAAGTACCAAACAAATCAGACAGCAAATTTGAGATAAGATTGAAAGTTACGCTGGAAAGAACGTGAACATGTATAAGTATTTAAGATGGATACCAAAACACTTTGTATAAATGAAGTAGAAATTTTAGGCAGTAAATTTGAGTGCTAATAGGTGGATTTTAGTTTGAGGAAGCGGTAGTATACTAACCATCGATGGTGATAGGATTTGCATTGTGGTTACAGGATCCAAAAATGATTGCTACATAAATTTTGTTAACCACCAAAAAATCCTGTAAATGCTGAAAAATGCTTTGAATTTTACTTTGACCAATTTTCCTTGAGCTCCTAGTTTGAGTTTGTTATGATATGATAAGTTCCAAAGCATGTACTGAAGCTTGTAAACATCCTTCAAGTGGTAGATTTGACTTTAGAAGAGAATTACTATGTGAACCGATGAGAGTTATAGGAACAACAACAATCATATGTGGGGAAAAACATGTTTATCATTAAGGTGTCGAAAGGTCGCATGAGAGCATGAGGTGTGGTTTAAAAAGTTTCATAAATGTTACCCCCCCAATTGAAGGTTTTCCATCGTTGGTAAAAAAATTAAACAAATAGGGAAAGGAAAATGAGAGAAACACAAGGAATCACAAGAGGCATAGAGAATTTTCCCAGTACAATTCTTCTAGCATTCAATGAATTACTAAGTAAAAATTAGAAAATAGCAATGGAACTTGGATGGAATTTCGATTTCACTTTCATTATTTGCAAATTTTTTCTACAAGAAAGCTTGTTAGTTTTATATAATTCTCCCTTGTCCATATATCGTTTAATTGATCATCTTTCCTAACTTAGGAGTAATTTTCTAGAGTTTGGTGCCACTGGTGCCAATCCCTGCATTCTAGGAGCCACTATGAGTGCCACTAGAAGCCTCCATCAGTTGGTTGTGGTAGGTAGGAATTTATGTTGATTCAATCTCCAGTTACAATCAGTTATATCACCCTCCAGTTACAATCATTTATATCACTCTTAGTTAGTCTAGCGCTAGTTTTGCATGGTTGCATGGGGAAGTGGCGCCTTTTTCCACCTACCTCATTGGTTTAAACGGTTTAACTAGTTTAACTAATTGTAAACTGATTTAGACATCAAGAGTTAGACTAGTGGCTCCCATGCAGTGATTTAGAAACACTGAGTTAGCCAGTCAGTCAGGTTTAGTTAGTAGATTCGAATCTTATCCACATGATTCGAATTCTACTTATTGTAATATTGTTGTACTACTGCTGGAATAATGAAGATTAATGTTGTAATTAACTGATCAATTCTTATCATATTTTTCTAAAAATTTTCTTGTTCAGTGTACATTGTTCTTAATATTTCACTGCAAAATTCTACTTCACCATTTCTCTAATTTTCTTGTAGATCAATGGTTCAATAATTTAACATGGTATCAAATCCTTTCTCAGGATATCATCAAGTCTTGTTCGATCTGCATTGTACACCAGAAGCAGTTGAGTTTCCACATAAATCCTGAATTGATAGCCTTTCTCTGTCTAGCTTTTGTCCAAAGAAGTCTATCCAAGTGTGACAAACTCTGAGAAAGTGTACATGTCAAGGTGGAAAGGCTTGAAAAGACATATGATTGCGATTTTTTTTTGTTTTGCAGTGATATTTTGTAGGCACAACTTCAATATGGATTCGATATTATTAGTTCCTCTTCCTACTCCATTCACAAGATATTCAGAGTGGAAATTGAAGACGATTTCATTTCTAAAGAGACAAGGTCTCTATGAGGTATCTATTGGACTTGGTAAAGAGTCTTATGAATATGAGAATGAATGGATACATGATGGTGATAGAGATTTTGGAACAATATGTTTGACATTTTCTCCAAGTTTGTGCTACCTTATTCATTCCGTTGAATACCCAAAGAACCTATGGTTATAATTGAATATAATATTTGGAAAATACAATGAGGATCATTATAGCAATTTGGAGAGAACACCCATCACCACAAGAGTTATTTATTTAAAATTACTGACCTCTATTCTCTTTGATGAAGTTGTTCAAGATGAAGAAGAAGCAGAATATTCAACACAGTCAATTTGAATTGAATAAAGTCTCCTTGGAGTGACTCCTCCTACTGCTTCAGAAGTTTATGAGATATATGATATCTGATATTCTCATATAGCTGATTCAAAAGAATACATTCGAATATATTTTATTAAATAAAAACTCTCCTTCCATTCTACTCAAGAATTCTCTAGTGATTCTTCTATTTTAAATTCTGTGCAAAGTTTTCCAGTGATTGCTTCAGAAAATGAAGAGGAATTCGATTTCTCTTTCTCTCTCTCTCTCTCTAAGGTTGATGTTGGTGTGTAGAAAAGTAATACTTTGGATGTTTTGGAAAAAATATCATATTTTAGGAGTGATCCATTCACTCTCATTGATCTATAGCTTCCAACAAATTCCTACATGATTTCTTGCACCAATACTCAGAGTTTTTTTGAAGAGGGAGAAAATCATGCATCTACCAGATCAGTAGAGCACTCAGAACCTTTGTTCCACACTACTGGATTTGTAATGAACTTATTTGGATCTTATATGACCTTATTTGGTTCTATTTTTAAGTTTCAAGAGCCTTCAATCATGCTTGTAGATGTTCTCATCAATTTTGGTGTGAAAAATCAAGTACCTCAAGTCTCTTTCAAAATTGTTGCTAGGGTTTCAATGTTAGTTTTCTCTCATGAGTTTGATGATATTAGATTTTGTGAATCATTGGATATTTTAGAAGCTATATAATATTATGCAGCTCAATAATTCACTCTCCATGGTCCTAGGACTTCTCTACCTTTCTACTTGATTACATGCTCATCTCCTCACAATACTAGTAAAGATTGAGACATCATGCATTTGCCTGGACACTTGCTCCTAACACTTGGAGCTGATTTTACTTCAAATGGTTCAATGTTCAAGGATGAAACATATAATTTTATTGATTTTAATTCACATGGTTTGAATTCTCAAGCACTTTTTCTCTCTCACCAGTTTATCTTAGTTTCTCTACATGGGTCCAGTTTTCATCTTGCAGCTGTCTATGTTCCTGATTCAGTTGAGCATATTCCTTTTCTTCCAAAGAGGAAAATTAATCCAGACATAATAATTTAGTTTGGATAGGTTCACATGCACAATACCAGGATGCTTATGCACAGAAGAACCATGATTTTGCATGGATTCTCCACAAAGTTGCAGATTGTAACAAAATTTCTTGATTCTTGCTTATTTTGAGGGGAGGGGTTCCCATGAGGTTTTCCTCATTTGCCTTAGTTTATTAAGAAGATTTTATTTTCTTTTATATTGTATGGGTGACTTTTGGACTAGTTTCCAGGGCCCGATTTGTCCAAGTTAGGATTAAAGGGGGGGTGTTAGGATTATATACTCCTCCCTTATCCATATTTAGACTAATTGATCATCTTTCCTAACTTAGGATTCATTTGCTAGAGTTTTGTGTCACCATGATTGTAGCCAAGGAAAAAACCTGGCTACATGCAGAAACACCTTCCCTTTCATCAATAGGACGAAAGGGTAGAGTCTCTATGAATAAAGAAAAAGAAAAATCTACAACACAGTGTTAGAAACGAACAGAAGTGACCTTGCAACAAAACATTAGAAATAAAGTAAGCACGAGCATGTATAGAATGCAAAAGAAATTAACATAACACAAAACAATATACCTATCTATCTAGTTTGAAGGAGGGCCACCATACCATAAATATGAAGCTTCCTCTCTACAGGATGGGAATGGGTGGAGCTATGACTCAACACACCAAGGGAATAGGAATGAGCAAGTGGAGGAATGGAGCAATGAGGGATGAATAGCTTGAGAGTGAAAGGGCTCTCAAGGTACTCATGTGGGCATTATAATGATAGGGAAAAATGGGAGTGTTTGATGGTGACCCCCACCCCTCCTTTTATAGATTTTTTCTCCACTTAGGGATTTTAGCCCCTGGTCAGGGTTTTGGGCCCTACCTAGGGTTTTAAGCCCTTTTTTCTTATTTCATAGCTCCTTTTGGGGGATTTAAGCCCTTTTAGGGATTTTAGCCCCTTTTTTGGCCTTTTAGCCCCATCTATGTGCCTTTTGGCTCCTTGGTGAGCTATTTTGGCTCTTTTGGGGGTTTTTAAGCCCCTTTTTAATTATTTTTGAGCCTTGGGAGAAAATCATAGGCTAAATATGGGTGTGTGGGTCAAATGGGTTAGGAGATGGATGTCTGCAAATGGTGTAGGCTAGACAGAGCATGGTGAGAAAATTTTTACGTTGAAAGATTGCTCCCTGATGTGTGAGGGCAGGAGCTCATCGTATGGCTGACGAACATCATTTGATCATTAGGATAGTGGAGAGACCTGTGAAGAAGCAATGCTTCCTTGTTTAGGACATGGTGGCTTTTGGTTTTGTATTAATTTCGGTTCCCATAAATGGGTGAGATACAATGAATATGTGACATGTATATGGATGATGCAGGCATCCCCATGCTCATAACAATGTCAAAATAATAATGTGATCTAGGCTCCAAAATGCAATAGCCGATCATGTACAACTGTTGTTACATAATGGTTGCCTCAATAAGAGGATGAACACAATACTGATCTGAATAACTGATACATCAAACCCATGGAATTCTCATGGAATGCTATAGCCCCATAACTGATGATCTACTGGATCTAGGACAATACCTAACTATAGGGATTTACTGATGGAGAGTCATAGTCTCTATGGTACAATATGTTGCATCAGTCATGAATCTATACATAATCATTGCTTTGGGGATTTTGAACACTGTTTCCAACGCAACCCAAAAATCACAAGGGACATGAACCTGTCTGGGTCCTTTTATAGACTCACTAATGTGCTAGAGTCAGGTGACACCTAGGGGTCTTCGACCAAATACTGCACGGACCAATACCCTGTACAAGTCTAAATGGTGTGATGATGTAGCTGGAGTCAAGCACATGAGACACAACCATCCCGAGAGGCACTAAGGACTCCTCTCAAGTGGTCCGAGGAACTCGTCAATGAGGCTAATGAAACCAGGATATAGGGACCTCTGGGTCTATCCTCTGGAATAGATATGTTGTCATTGACAGAGGAAAACTTGCAACTGATCAAGGTAATGATGTTTCCTTGACCAGAAGTGCAAGGGAGATAACCAAGGGTGTGATACAATCTGGGGACTGACACACTGAATTGGGGAATAGGGGCAGGAGGGGTACAAGGGACTCAAACTTCCTTTGTTTAGAGTATGGGGACAGGGTTGACCTAATAGCAAATGAAACTTATTAATAGGGGAGGGATCATAGCTGTAATACCGAGAATGTAACTACCGATGGGATGTACTTGGGGGAGGTAGACACTTTTGGTGTTCATGGGATCCAAGGAATACTCATCACATAATACTCTAAACAAAGGTGTCCCAAAGGGGAATGTTGCCGAACTATAACTTTTGGGGTGGTGTCTAAAGGCACCGTTATGGTACGATCTCGTGGATTTTTAGCATTGCCAAGAAAGTAAACGCTTGATGGTGCTTTCAATTTTAGAGAGTTTGAAAGCACGAAGAAGATTATAGTGGGGTATATTTTTCATTGATAGTCTCTTATGCTAGAAAAAGGATAAGAGTGTACATAGGAGAGCTCTCCCATCCTTTAGGGGATGGGAGACTTCTTTACCGTTGGTAGTCCAATCAGGTTGGGAAAGGTTAAACCTGTACTGACTGGATGGTCATTTAAATACATTTACGAGCATGAACGAAACCAAGTTTGCTCAGCGATATTTTCTTTGTGAGAAGGCTAGAAAAGAGCTTAAAGACAACCCATGATGATATTTTTTGTAAAGTTCGGTCCCACTACTCGATAAAGCATAAAATGATGCAGAGGGAAATGTTATTGACTTTGAATGTGCCAAGGTGGTCCTTTTCATGTGGTAGTTTAGATAGTCCATAAAAGGAGGTAAACGAGATGACGTAGACGCCCTTTCCTATACTTTAACGAGCGGGAAAGGAAGCAAGTGCGCTCGATAATTCATTATTTTAGGAGTCAGAAAAGAGCTTAACATAAACTCTGTTATGGTCAACCAAGCCGGGGACACTGGTGGTGCCTCGTGTCGAGACAGTGAAAGGTGGTCAAAGATGACCAACCATGCAACATGGATGGAGCAGGTGGCTCTTGAACATATCAATATATGTACGGGATGGTTCACAGCAAAGGCACGTAAATCGAGGTGACCTTCGGTAATAGGTCAGGAGAATCAATGTATTAAACATGAGACAATGGTCTCATCAAAATACAGAGGGTGGAAAACTGAACCCAGAGGTGTGAGGGTTGTCTCCAACAAACTTCAGATGACTTGGACAACAGCTAATGGTGTTGCCCCTAGTGCAGTGATGCATAGGGAAAAACTAGATCCAATGGGGGCCCCTGGGTATAGAGGTAGCTCAACATACAATGTGTGATTCATGTGGCAGTAAGCAAATCGACATGACTTCAGAAAGATGGCCCAAAGAATCAGTAGGGAGGGAGGCAGTCTAGAAAGTTGGCTCACGACCTAGGATCTTTTCACACAAGGGTGGTAGCTTTCTATTCTTGCAGAGGATGATCCATACATGAGCATGGAAATCTAGGGAGATAAGGAGAGGTCTCAACCTCCAGGACAAGTTTAGGGACCTGATGGTATGCTAGCATGGTGGTAGCTAGATCATGCGTGCGACATAATGTGTCATTAGAGAGAATTTGAGGTAAAAAATGGGCCTCCTAAGAGATGTACTACAAAAATATAATATGTATTAAAATATTATGAGTTAGGGGTTTTATGGGGTAGGTATATATGACAACTCACCTCCTACA
>LPNX010389950.1:45668-152570 GCA_001517045.1 Pseudotsuga menziesii
TCAACCATATAAAATGTGACAAATAAGCATTCTTAACTCTTGCAATGCCACCTCAACCATGGGGGATGATGTCATCTACTAGAATGTAATTGGTTGATTTTTATAGTACATTTTGGTCCTTTTGAGGCCCATTTTTGACCTCAAATTCTCTCTAATGGCATGTGTAGAAGTGGGACCGCACCCTCCTATGGGCTACCCACGCTGTAGGGGCAAGGATCATATCTACCTGCTCATATGCAAATCATGCAACAGAGTTATACAATGGACTCACTGCAACTAGACGCATAACGACTACTGGAGGGGATCACTGACTTGTGGTAAAAACGATACAAAACAAAAAATAAATGTTTTTTACAACACATCACTTAAAGAGGTGATGTTAAAGGAAAAGTGGTTTGGACTTTGAGAGGGTCAACTATCATTCGTTTGTGAGACACAATGAAACCCAAGAGATGGCCCGTTGATACACAGAAAACACACTTGAAAGGGTTCAAGTAGATTTTGTACTTGCGACATCGCAGGAAGGCTTGCCGCAAGTCGTTTATGTCTTGTGCTTGCTTCTGTGACTGAGTAATGAGGTTGTCCAGATAAACCAACATGATGTGGATGAGGTCGTGGAAGCAATATGTCATGGCATGCTGGAAGGTGGCTCCAACATTTTTTTAAACTGAAGGGCATTACTCGGTATGTGAATGTTCCCCAAGGGGTGGTGAACGCCATTTTGTATCGGTCTTTCGTCCAGAACTGAATTTGGTTGTATCTAGAAAAACCGTCCATGAAGGAAAAGACCTCATTTCCAACACACGCGTAAATGATTTGGTCAATGAATGGTGTTGGGAAATTGTATTTGGGAAAAGCTAGATTCAAATCCTAGAATTCCGTGCAAACCCAGATGGTTCCCTATTTTTTGTTCACAGGAACAGGGTTGGAAACCCAAGTTGTGTAAGCAATGGGGTAGATGAAGCCGGCTGTGCATAGTTTCTCAATTTGTGATTTAACTGGGACATATTTGGAAGGATGGATAGGCCATTTATTTTGGAGAAAAGGCACCACATCAGGACAAGTGTCGATGTGATGCTCAACAATCGACAAATCTAATCCAGGCATTTCGGTGTAAGACCAAGCAAAGATGTCGCAGAATTCTTGAAAAAGTGCTTTGTAGGAAGCAACTTCTTTAGAAGAGTAGGATGCCCCCAACATGATCTCTTCAACGATATCAGGTTTGGTTGAGATGTTGATATTAATGGTTGGTGAGATGTTGGCCATGTTCCCTTCTTCGAAAGCATCAGGTGCCGGATTGGGATCTTTGAACCAGTCAAATTTCCCATGAATGAAATCCTTGGTCTCAACTGAAAACGGATCATACGATGACATAGGTTCTTCAGGAATGAATAATGAGCGATGGTGCATGTCGTCCCAAGGGTATTAAGGAGTGGTTAAGGCTTCAAGTATCTCCTCATCATTGTGGAAGTGATGATGGGACATATTCGAGGGACCGTCTGTGATTGCAGAGATAGGAAGGTCTATGGAACTGGACATCATGTAAATAGTCATGGTGTTTGATGAAAGAGTTGGAGGGTGGATTTATTCAATGGTAGTGATCTCAAATTCGAGGGCATGTTTTCAAAGGTTACTTAGGTCAGTTCGAAACTCAGAAAAGTCTTGGCAGTGGTGAGAATAATTTCCATAAAATCCGCAAAGGGAACATGCATGGTTTTTTCTCAAAGACTTGTCTTTTATTGTTGGCTCACTTGGGAGGACAACCACAGGAATGTTATCCGTTGTGTTCATGGCATATAAGTGTGTGCAAAGGATGGTAATATAGGGACAATTTTGTGTTATGTGACCCTGCACATCGCATACAATGTACGGTGGAGTCTGTCGAGGTTCAACTGCTGCTTTACCTTTTATTCCCCTAGTCCTCTTTGGGTGGGGCAGGTGTGGAAGGTGGCTTCTGTTGGCCTGAAGGGGGGCATGTCTTGACTGCAATGGGTTGCATAGGACTCAATACAACTTGGGGCACCAGAGTTTGAGTAGGTGGGTCAAGGTACCACACGGGAATTCCCAATGTAAAATTGGGTAGTTTTAAAGTGGCCATTACTGGATTACTTACGATGGCAGATGGGGGAAAAAGGAAGGGAATTGTATGGATTGGGAAGGAGCCCCATTAATTCTCTGGGGACTACATTTGAGGTTTCTGTTGCGGTTACGGTCGCACATGGGTTTGTGGCTATGGATGGTGTTGTGACTGCGGATGATGTTGTGGTTGCGGTTGATGTTACGGTTGTGGTTGGGGTTTGGGTGCAACAGTGCTAGATGAGAGCATGCATAAATCCGCAGTATCGCTTGGTGCCGGTGGAGGTGGTACCAAGGGGAAGGAAGCCGTCATGGAAGTTTCGTTGAACAACTTAGGGCCTATGGCTAATAAAGATGGGGTTGCTGCACTATCAAAGGCGGTATCAACAATATGGATAACATTGGTTGGTGCTATTGACCCTTGCGGATCATGGTAAGTTAGCTGGTCTACAGTCACGATCTTCTTATTGTGAGGGTACATCATAAGGTAGAACACGATGTATGCCATGGCTCTCATGGCCTACATGTAGCTTCGTCCCAAGAGAAGGTTATAGTCCAACTGCGTGTTGACCACTTCTATGTCAATCAACACTGTTTTCTCAGCTAATGATATGGGAAGATGTGGAAGGATACCTTGGGATTTTGTGGGGTGGCCATCATAAACACGCATATTAGGGGTGGATGGTTGTAGAATAGGAGACTCAAGTGTCTTCCAAACCAAGGTTGACATAACACAAGTTGATGCCCCCTCATCGACAATGATTCGAATGGATGCTAGAATTTGGAAGGCAATGGTTGATGGCATACAAGATTCTTCGTTATCTACATTGAAAGTGATCAGATTGGAGTCGGAGGGGTCTACGACACCGAGGGAATATAGTAGATATTTTTGGTGTGTTGGGAATGTTTTGATCACCTCAAGAGCGGACATGGCCGTAGGTGAATGGGCCAAATCATCAACAATGCTATAATTTACTTCTGCTCTGGCATTGGCGTTATTGGAGAGACGTTGAAAGGGGAGTCACAGACCTCTAGCTACCCCATCCATGGGGAGGGGGTAGGGAGGTGAAGAGGAATAATGGCAGTGTTGGATGCAGATGGCGCTGATGGGTCAATAGTTTCAATAGCAGATATGTACTAGTTTCTCCTAGTCTGTAGGTTTATCTCTTCAGTTGTCATCACCCGCAGGTGATGGACGCTTGTTTTTGTAGGCGGGGGCACAACGAGAGAAGGTGGGGGAAAAGGTGCATTTTCTACCAATCCTTGGATTGGTAATGGGTTTTGGATCACCATGGGTGGAGGGCCCAGTGGTGCTGGATTAGGTTGGGCTGCCACGTTGGTGCCCCACTGAGCTTCATCCTGGAGATATTTTTTGGCGCATTCCATGAAAGGGAATTCGTGAGTGTAGTTCCTGTAGACGTTGCATAGTTGGCATGGATGGTTGGTTTGTAATGGAGTGCGTTGAGGTGGGTTAGGATGTTGGGGATTTTGAGCTGGCCAGTTTTCCTTGGTGTTGTTGGGAGGATTTTGCTGCTGGCCTCCTCCTTTCGTTTGGTTGTTACCCCGTTTCCTAGCTCGGTTATTTCTAGCTTTCCCTTGTTGGTTATTGGGGGTAGGTTGGTTGGGACAATTTTTCTGAGCAAAAACTTGTCCCAAAGGTGCTGATGGAGCTGGGGTGGGGGATAGAGTGGATTGCATTGGTAGGGAATAGTAGACGGGGGGATTTGGTGCTACAAATCCGGTCATCTGTCCCGGATATTGTTGTGTCGGCCAAGTTGGTGCATGCGCATGCTGCTGTGGCGTGGGTTATGCGTAGGAGGTTGTGGCTCCGGATTGAGACATCATCCTTGAATAGTTGGGATTTTGGTTTGGGTGGGAAACACTAGGAGTGTTTCTTGAGTGTGGTGGCATCATAGGTGGTGTCACATGGTGTTGTGATTGATGGGAAACCGAGCCTATGATTCCATCTGTGGCACAATATACCCCCGATGTGTCATGATAGGAAGTGCCTGCACAGGGAGCGTCTACAATAATGGTATAAAAGTATCCATACTGAGTGTAAATTAGGTCAAACTGTTGGTCCTTCAAGATGGCCTCCTCTTTGGATTGGGGACACTCAGATGCAACGTGCTTTGCTATAGGTGGTAGCAAAGTTTTTAGTAACCAATCCAAGAAGATCATGTTATCAAGCTGAATCTTGCAAAAAATACGGCATCACCGCCACTCATGGATGTGGTCGGTTATGTGGGTCATAGTATTCTGGCGTCAAGATAGCAAGATCTCCACCCCTTCGTCGTATCTGACGGGGAGTTGGAAATACTACAGGAACATGAAAGCTAAGGAGTTAAAATACGAGTATTTGGATTGGGGTAGCTCAATGTACCATTTGCCTACAGCACCTGTGAGGGTGCATTGGAACAACCTAAGTCTGATCGAGTCATCTACGATGCTTTTTAATGAGCACCATAGGTGAAACGTCATTATGTGATTTTGAGTGCATTCCCCTGCCTTTCCTTCAAAATTCGGAATGTCTGATGGGATTTTGGTTGGCATGGGAGGCCAATGGTCTTCATGGAAGATTGGGTCGTTGGCTAACCTAACCAAGTTAGGCAAGTTAAGGCGAGCCATGAAAGGGAGGTTAGACCCAATGTTAATGAAGGAGGGACCAACAATGGCACCAGGGTTTGCAGGAATGTGATGGCCCTGTGTGACTGGGGGCACCTACAACTGACCTCTCACAATGGGGATAGATGACATGGTTGTGGAAGGGCCACTACCCCTGGGTACAATAGGAGGGACGGAGGGTATGGTTGGTATAGGTGTGGTTCTGCTACTATTGGGTAGTTGAGTTAAAATGATCTACGCAACTATTCTAGGACCATCGATAGGGATGTTGGGGATGATTTTTGGTATGGACATGGGTCCACTGCCAATTAACCCTCCAGAGAAGGGATTTGGGTTTGCACGAGCCATGGGGCTAGAGGGTGTAGTGTGCAGGTGTGGCTCAGATTGGTATGAATCTGAGTCAGAGTCAGAGGATGTATGGCCTTCTGACGGTGAAGAAGGATGTCAAGAATGGTCTCGACGGTGCTGGTTTAACAGTCCAAACTGAGGGGACTCCCCCCTGAGGTGAGAGGAGGAACGTGGTGGATCAATGGTGTTTTTTTAGTGGATCAAATAATGTAAATGAAAGTGGAGATCTGGACCCTGATTTAATGGCTTCCTAGTGGCTTGCAGGTGGTCACTCGGCCACCAAGACTGGCAGAAGACAACGCTTGGCGTTTACCTCACAGGATTTACTAGTCAATCGGAAGGGGTTGTTGGCTCGTTTTACTTGACAATTTCTATCATTGGCCATCTACTTTGGGGTTCCTATGGTACTCCTCATAATGCGTTTTAGGGAATATCCCAAGCACTTCCCACAGTTTACGGCAATTAGGGACTTATGTACTCAGATTTCAAATTTTGACTTAGAGTAAATTGACTGATTTTAAGAGGTTCGCTCGGCGTCATGAACTGAGTTTGGTTGGATTAAGTGGTGTGGTTGTGTGCATTTTAAGTGTATGAGTAATGTTCATTTAACATCACTTTCTGCAATTATGTGGTTTAGAAGATGTTTCTAGTTTTGTAGATTGAACAATGGGAAACCTGAAATATATGGAAAAACCAGTGAAATTAAACAAAACTAAAAATGAAACAATGATCTAAAAACCATGTATATTTGTCCAGTGACTACCCTATCCTTGTATCCCTCTTAGGCCAAGAAAGGGTGTTGGGATCTCATTAAAGTGGGAACAAGCCCACCCGTATATCCACAGGTCACCTTTCAAGTACAAGGTTGGTCAACAGGGAGGACGCGAACGCCATGAGACCCCCAACAGTCTCCACCCCCAATGGTATCCACCCCCTCTACATTCCAAGTCACTCATTATTAATGGCTTAGAGCAATAACAATGACACATTCCTATTACTATACTTGCTCAACCCTCCGTTTTATATCAGAATACCCCAGAGGGTGATGACTGAGTAGAGGAGGAAGGGATATGCATGGGGGTTTATTTCCACTGATTCTTTAAAACTGAAAAAATAACTGTGCAGAAATAAAACTAAGCATTTAGGCAGATTTTTTACTTGCAAATAGATAACCACACAAACAACCAAACTAAAAAACTACTTGAAAGAAAATATAGGCCGCTGGAGAGAGGTGGCTGAGCTGCACAGACAGTCCGAACAAAAGCAAACAGGCAATCTGAATGTCAAAAAGTTTACAATGTTAATACACAGTATTTAAAAATGGATCGCGCACCTATAAAAGACATGTTTTTGCGGGTAGGATTGTGATAAAAACGTGAGGAATTAGCTCAAACGTTTGAAAAGCCTCTTCCAAAACATGCCCATTTACCCCTAAATGTGAACAGATTTGTGAATTGGTCAACACTTTGGGAGGAAAACGTGATTGAACAGAGGTAAATTTTCCAGAAATTCAATTCGGTTGTTTTCCATAGTTGAACGATTTGCAAATATGAGGATTATCAAAGGAAGGCCAACAGTAACTGGTACTGTGTCCGAATGAAAGAAACTAGAAAGAAATGACAATAAATGAAATGGAAGAAAACTACTGTCAACTATTTAAAATCTATAAAAACTACTAAACTCCAGGGATCCTGTGGGATCGACCCAGCGGAGTTGCCAAGCTGTAGCCAAGGAAAAACCCTAGCTACGTACATAAACACTTTCCCTTTCATCTATAGGAGGAAAGGGTAGAGTCTCTGTGAATAAAGCAAAAGAAAACCATGCAACACACTATTAGAAATGAACAGAAGGAACCATGCAACAAACCGTTAGAAATAAACTAAGAAAGAGCATGTACAGATTGCAAAATAAATTAACAGAACACAAAAATGTATACCTATCTATCTAGTTTGAAGGAGGGCCCCCATGTCCTAACTCTGAAGCTTGCTCTTCACAGGCTGGGAATGGGTGGAGCTATGGCTCAACACACCAAGGGAATGGGAGTGAGCAAGTGGAGGAATGGAGCAATGAAGGATGAATAGCTTGAGAGTGAAAGGGCTCTCAAGGTACTCATGTGGGCATTATAATGATAGGGAAAAATATGAGTGTTTGATGGTGACCCCACCCCTCCTTTTATAGTTTTTTTCTCCACTTAAGGCTTTTATCCCATGGTTAGGGTTTTGGGCCCTACTTAGGGTTTTAAGCCCTTTTCCCTCATTTCATAGCTCCTTTTGGGGGTTTTAATCCCTTCTAGGGATTTTAGCCCCTTTTTGGGCCTTTTAGCCCCTTTGTGAGCCTTTTGGCTCCTTGGTGAGATATTTTGTCTCTTTTGGGGTTTTTTAAGCCCCTTTTTAATTATTTTTGAGCCTTTGGGAGAAAATCATAGGCTAAAGATGGGTGTGGGGGTCAAATGGGTTAGGAGATGGATGTCTGCAAATGGTGTAGGCTAGACGGAGCATGGTGAGACATTTTTTATGTTAACAAGGATATTGGTGCCACTGGTGCCATTGGTGCCCCTGGTGCCATTGGTGCCCTTGGTGCCATTGGTGCCCCTAGTGCCATTTGGTGCCACCGGTGCCAATCCCTACATTCTAGGAGCCACTCTAAGTGCCACCAAAAACCTCCATCAGTTGGTTGTGGTAAGTAGGAAGTTATGCTGAGTCAACCTCTAGTAAAAATCATTTAGATCAATCTCACTTAGCCTAGCGGCAGTTTTTCATGGTTGCATGGGGAAGTGGCGCCTTTTTCCACCTACCTCATCAGTTTAACTGGTTTAACTAGTTTTACTGATTGTAGACTTATTTAGACATCAGGAGTTAGACTAGTGGCTCCCATGCAATGGTTTAGACACACTGAGTTAGCCAGTCAATCAAGTTTAGTTGGTAGATTCGAATCTTATCCACATGACTCGAATACTACTTATTGTAACACTATTGTATTACTACTGGAATAATGAAGATTAATGTTGTAATTAATTGATCAATTCTTATCAGATTTGTCTAAAATTTGTCTTGTTTAGTGTACATTGTTCTTGATATTCCACTACACAATTCTACTTCACTATTGCTCTTATTTTCCTATAGATCAATGGTTCAATAATTTAACAAAGCTGATTTTATACAATACTTGTATGATTGCTCCCAATGGGTTTTAACAATCAGAAATTATTATTCACAAGGAACGACCACCGACAAGTTGGTTTTCAATCACTCCAAGGTATGATGGCACCTGAGATAGGTTTCCACCATCAAATTTTTATTTGTAGAAAGGAAAAGGATAGGATGGAGAGGTAACTCAACATGCAAGTGAGATGAATGAATTTATTACAATGGTTAGGGGTGAATGAAGCAAGAAAGTATGGAAAACACATGAAGGAAAAATAATTTGAATTCATAATTTTTTTAAATATTGACTACATAAAAAATTAAATTTTGGACTTCAACATGCTTGGATTGTTAAGCTTGAAAGAAGGAAATATATCCACATACCATGGTGAGATGAATAGTGGATCTCTTGAGGATACCTCATATGTAGCGATGGCATAATGAATGTGACTTGACATCGTATGATTTAAATTATCATTAATACTAGTGTTCACTTGGTCTTCATATTATTCTTGATTTTCCTTAATCTTGATTATATCCATCCTGAAAAATTTGGTACTATTGGTGTTGTTGGTCAACAATTGGAATACTATTGGAGCAAGCTCCTATGGACTTGGGACATGAGTTATGCAACATGAAAGGAATAAACATCACATGATGTTTGATTTTTATTTATTATTTTTTTTAATGGATGGGGGGATGCCATTCCCTCGTTCATTAAAATTTGGACTTCAAAATCACTTGTCCATGGAATGACCTTTTGGATCCCCTCGAGACCCGTGAAAAAAAATAACACTTACCTACAATAAAACATGATATCAAGGAAGAAGAGAGGTGAACAATATATCTTCATAAAAAAACTATGCAAAATTTTTACAAATAGTGAATATAAAAAAAAATCTAAGGAAATTTAATCAAAACAAAATTCATTTTTTACTGTTGACGAGTAGTGTCCGACGTAGACTACTTGATAATATTTCATTGGTCAAATTTTCATTTGATGATGAATAGGAGTGATTCCAAATCCATGAAATAATATTCAAAGGTATATCTCTAGTAGAATATGTTTTGAAAATTATATGAAATGATATGTCAAATACTTTGAGTAACAACATGCATCTCAAAGTTGGTTTCAAATTCCCACCAAGATCAACAATTAGTGTTTTTAACCTAGATTTTTCATTTGATACCGGAATTACATGGTTCAAATTGGAGGTGAAATTATATTCATGTAGATATATCAAATTTAAATAGGTTTTTATTTGGAATTAAACTCATATGTCTAATTTGATGAGGAAAATTTTTTAGGGTAGATTTGTCTGTGATTTCCAATCTAGACCAACAATGACTCTTTTTATCACAACCTTTTTCATCCTATGCCTGATTAACATGATTCCAATGGGATATTAAATTATATTGATGTATATATACGCAATAGAAATAGGTTTTACAATAATTTTATTTGATATCCCAAAACTAATGACAAATATACTTGGGAGGAAAAGTATAATAGTGCTTTTTTTAAGACATGCGATTAGTAAATGTGGCATAAATTTTTCACCTGACATCCAAATGGAGTGATTTGAATGGTGTCCTAAAATAGAATCCAATTCACATATTTTTCTATTTTCTTTTAATATATGATTATTTTATGCATAAAATATGCTAGTGAATAATCAAGATGTAGATTTGTCATAGTGCTTATTTCATGACCAACAATTACTAAATTGGGCATTACTTTTTTGTTTTCATCGGAATGAGGTGATTCAAGTTGGTATGCAAACTATATTCAAAGGGATATATCACATAAGAACATGTTTTAAAAATACCCTCTTTTGGTCTCTCAAATCTTGATTGTACCAACTCTATTCTGAATAGATTTTCCAAGCCAAATTGCTACAAAAATATAAAAGTGACATTTATTCAAAAAACAAAAATGTGAACCAAGCATGTGAGATTGTTGATGGGTGTCTTTATGATGATAATGATTCCATTCCCTAAAAAATATTCGATACCCATCTCATAGATCTTAAATATGGCCTTTAGAATACTTGTGACAATTTGATGAATTTGTAGCAATTATTGTTTGTTTTCACTTATTATACAAATTTGGACAAGGAAGAGTTTAAATATTTGATAGTGTACCTTGAAGTATTTTCTTGTCCTATGAGAAGCATCCTTATCCTTCATTTTATTCCACCTTTAGATGCATCCCTTCTCCTATAGATCTTCCTGCAAGTGTATTAGTGAATGGAGTTGTTTTTATTGCACAACAAGTAGGAGTGATTATTTTTTTTACCAATAAATCTATATAATTCTAAATTTGTTGAAAGAAAATAGTCGACAATCTTCTCAATGCTAACTAAAAAAAATTATTAGTAAAATAATAAACTACACATTCCCAATTATTTTAGCATTTCCATGTCAACGTCACCAAAAATGTCAGTTAATTTATATGTCTAAACCATGTTACATTTAATTATCAATCTGGAGTTTGTAAACTTGTGAAATACAAACACCATAAGATTTTTTGTAGTATGATCTACCTAAAGTGCTTAGTATTATTCCACTTATGCTTAGACTTGTGAAATCAATTGCATGAAATAAATAAAGCAAAGGAAAAATCCATAATCGAGTTATACCTTACTCTATCCATAAGTGTTGTAAATCATGTTGTAGTTATGTATTCCATCTTCAAGTTCCGAAACTTATAAAACGATACTCTATTTGGTATATTTCAAAATTTAATTCAATGAATGGATATTAGAAAAACATAAATGAAATAAATTGCATAAATGAAGCACACGATACTTCATAAATCAAAAGCAAGCCCAATCATTCCTGGAAATGATATTGTACTTGGTATCTATCATGTTATTGAGTAAGGACCTTGTTGTCACTAGGTTGTCTCCTTGCATGATTTCCATGAACAATTTCTCATGTTGTTAGCAAGTTTTGATAAAATGAAACACAATTGCATAATTGAAAATAACACTCATTCATAAAATAAATAAAATACAATCTTCACTAATCGACTCTCCATCCTTCCGAAGTGGGATATTACACTCTAGAATGGAGCGATGATGCTAATCTACAACATAATTAAATTAATATAATTGCAAACTACATAAATTATAAAACTACAACCTATAATGAATACATATCCTCACAAAATATGATTTATTCCATCATGAATTGGATTATTTCTCCAAGAGTCCTCCCCTTCGGAATGGAGAAGGTAATCTTATTTATACATAAACTTGCTTTGAAACTAAGATAAAAAAAAGTAATTCAGATCGACATATCTCTCATGTGGTTACAACCATTTGCTAATAATCATCAAGTCAACAATATCTCCAAGATATTTAAGATATTTGATAAGAAATCTTATCCAAAACTCCATGATTCATATCTATCCAAGATACTTGGGTTATCATCCCAAATACTCATCATATCTTCAAGGGTTGAAGAGGAAATTCAAATTTGGAGCCAATGATAAAAAATGCATTATTGGAAGCTCTAAATATACTTGTAATCATCACGAAACTAACCCAACTTTCAAATATAAGTCAAAGCATGTCATTTTTCTTGCATTTAATCATAAAATCACTTAAAATACTAAAATAAATGCATTGGTAAATATTAAGCCTAATCCCACATATAAATATTAAAATGGAGTAAAAAAAATTTGCGGAAACGTAAAAAAAATTAAAAATAAAGAAAAAAAATATGAAAAGATGGTAATTTGGTGACTCAACACTTTGTACACAATATGGAGAATTATATAAAGAAGATTACCATTTTCAATTTCAAAGGAACATATTAGGTTCACTTTACTTTCATCTTGGATTTGAAAAGTAGTAGAGGATTGCTTTATCTAATATTTAATGGATTTGAAGCCATGCCAAGGAAAATGATTGTTTATTAATTGACTATGATATCCTTCCTCGAGTTTCCTTTTCATGATTATTTGATTATGTATTAGGATTATATAAAATTTTATATCCAAAGGAATGCTCATATTTTTAGTTGTGGAATTCAATTACTTCTTTTAATATGCCACTTGTCTTACTTTTCCACCCAGTGTTGTAATAATTTTTTATTCATATAAACTTGTATGCTACCTTTCTCCATGACATTATACCATATCAAAATTATCCTTCAAATGTTTTCACAAACAAATTAATTGTTTTCACAAACAAATTAAATGAACCTTTATGTTTTGAAGTAGCGAGTTAAGAAAATTTACATGTGTAAAATGTAAATGTGACATTTTGACGTTGAAATATTGGGTTGAAATTGATTCAAAGAAATCTAGTTGGAGATGAATTTGGATAACCTAGTATGTCATTGAATTCTAGAATATAAAAAGACTCAGAATCTAATTCTTCACCACTACTTTCCTCGTGATATATTTTTGGTTATTAGCTTAGGTCATCATTAGAATTATCTTATTGTTGTTGAAGAGACTCTTTCGTTTCATCCTCCTCACTAGATACCATTCCGCCATTGCCATTGAAGGTAAACAAATGTGGTTGAGCGCATTTGGGTTCATTCATCTCCTTATATGAATCTTTATTGTTATCAATTGAACCATCATTATCTACAAGTGTATGGATTTATTTCAACATACATGATTCCTATTGGTAATAGGTTGACATCACAATTCTCATGCAAGGGTCAGAAAAGGTCCACCGAGGGAAAGAAGGTCTAACTCAAAGCACAACCAAGACCATGGAAATATGGTTGAAATATTAGTGGGTGGTGCAACTAGAGTCATACAATAGAATTTAACCTTTAACAATTACTTACATAAGGAAATAAGTACTAGATAGTAGTTGTGAAATACAAATAATTATATCGAATATTTCACCAAATATATACAAAAGTAGTGAATCACATTTTACATTCACACAAATTATACACATAATTTAGGGGGGCGGAGGTGGCGGGAGGATGATTTCCTTTATTCATTTTTAGAACATACCTAAATTTTTTTTTTGAGAAATTTCTCGATAGAGAAACACATATTTTTTTCCTACAACCTCATTACAATATAAACCTATTAGTAAAAAATAAACTATAGAATCCACAAAACAACCTATCTTCCCTTAACCTCCATCAGTCTTAATTATACAAAACAAGTTTCTAACACCGATTGTGTCAAAATGGATACAAAAGGAGAAGGACTATAAAGTCGATCTTTTACCAAGGTTGTGCATTACTTGTATTCCATATTCATAATAGTTGGTAGCTATCTTGTTTCACACTCTCTTCATGTCTTTTTTGCATCTATGACACTAACCCCCATGTTCTTCAATTTCTATTTATTACTAGTCCATATTTTACAACATTTTTATAAAAAATAACATGCCAACAAGCTCCAAAGAAAATCATTTACTCACCCTTGAATCAAACCTTTTTCTCTTTTGTTCTATCAAATGATGGGGATAGCTTAGGGATGACCAACATAGCCATAGTTGTGGAAATATTAGAAGTTCTCTACTTATGGTTTCCACTTTCTCAAAAGGATAGATAAATTGACAATAAATACTCATGCCTTCTCACTCTTTGGTTGGGATAATTGTGTCTTCTCTAGAGCTACCCATTTTAAATATATGAAATAATCGATTTGGTGAAGTGACAAAGAAGTAAACTCTGCCATGGGGTGAAACTCTTGGAGGGCCTTATTGTCTACAATTGTGGCCAGGTGTAGAGTATATAGTTGATCATCCACAACCCGGATTGTTGCATGCTTTTCCTATTATTGGGGGGATTACTAATGGACTGAGTGTCCATGTTCATTTTCTTGATCCTGTCACACAACTCTTCCATTAGTTTTTGTATTTGTTTCAAAGACAAATTCTAGTCCTACATAATGGTCAAACTTACTTTTGATTTATGTTGTGGATGTGTGTAGGGATTCCTATGTTGCATTCATATTTTCAATCAAAGGTGGAAATAAATCCACGACTTTATTATATTCATGACTCCTCTAAGTCTATACTTCTCGAAACCAAGCTTCCAACTTTCATATTTTGGAACTAATATGCTTGTCCATGAAAAACATGGTAACTCCAATATTTGGTCAGATTGGGAAACAAAGGCATCATCGATAAATTGAGGTTCTCAAGTATACATTTTTTTCCAAAACTCCTCAAACTATGTTAAAAAAAATCTATTGCTTATACTTTTGATGGGCTTGTTTCTCATGATATTTCTCTACTGCAACCTTTGTAAGGAAAATTTCCAATTATTGGTTAGATACTTGTAAGGAATTCTGCTCATACTCAACTCTGTAATCCAATTCTCAAGCTCTAAACTTCTGAACTTCATCATGTTGATAAGGTTGGAAATTGGCCACTATTATAATTTTTCCCTTTAAGGAATCTAGCCTAAAGGTGGCATCTAATGGAGTGGTTGGAAAATGGGAATAAATGGGTTGGATTAGTGGGATGATCAATCCTCTCCTTCTACTTTTTACCATAGTGAATGATGGATCCTAGTGACTAAATATTGGACGGCCTATGAAAGTAAGGGGACCACATATGTATGATCCTAATCAATCCACAACATCACTTGATAATGGGAACGATTTTGTGTGATCTTCTTCACCTGTTCTATGAGGGATAAATATATTATGGGGTCAAATGGGGGTGGGGTGATACTAAGAGTGTCTGCATGCATATCCTCCTTTCCATCTTCTTCCATGAACTAATATTTTGATACCCATGTCGCCTTTACATTAGATAGAGATAGGGTGATAATGCAGGGGCTGTTCACTATATCCTCTTGACCCTGAACTAACACCAGTCAATATTGTATTTGTTTCTATGTATGTTGGTGAAACTAGCACAATTTATTTAACACATAAATTGATGGAAGTGTTTTTCATCAACTGGACCTATTCATAAAAATATGTTGGACCCACTCATTGATCTTCACTCCTCATCAACACTACTAGAACCTATAAAATAGAGGGAGGATAATCCTTAATCATAATAACCAACACTTTGGATTTTTCCGCATGAATGGATTGTTGTGCCTTCAAAGTTTCTTCCATATATATGAGTCCTTGTGAAATAAGAAAGTCTACCATCTCATGAAGGAATGAATCTATAGGGATAAGAGTTGAGAATGTCACAAATTTTTCAACTAAAGGTCTATCCTTTGACTTGGGATGAAAGTGTTCCTCTATTAATTTGGTGGGAATATTTCTTAGAGGATTCACCTCTCTTGACCTCTTAGGTGTTTCTCCATACAAGAAATCAACAACCTTTCCAAGGAAGTGCTTTAAATCCTTCCTAGTGTATTGAGTATTTAGGATTAGGATAATGAAACGGTAATAGTAGATTCGATGTTAATGATGCCATTTCAACCTCAAAATTAGATCCAAAAGCTAACAATCATATTTTAATATTCCCATTTATTGAAAATTCATCCTTTTGTATAACCTACTTCAGTCAAGATGTTCATATAGTGATCTTTTGAAAAATATATGTTGCGGCAGTGGAAGTCTTTAATTTCTTCACACACACCCATGAGCACAACTCCTTATCAAATACAACCTCCGTGAAAAAGTTGGAGTAAAATAGGATGGAATTTGTCAATTCCCCCCCATATCTCATCAATGTGTTTTATCTATTCATTCCAAACCAAATTTTACCTAGGTGTGAATCTAGTAGTGCCTATAAGATCCATTTAATGGGTGTAATTACCTTAATCATATAATCATACTACTCACCAAAAGTAGTCTCATTAAATGTGACATTATGGGAATCCATCTGAATCTTTCATGTATCAAACTATAACACAAGGACATGTCATTTAGGTGTTGGGTGAAGTTTCGTTTCCAACAAGGGATGCCAAATCCACATAGAAAATGCAATTAAAAAATAACAAAAAATGAAATATATGGATGAGGCATGAGCATTAACGTAGCTTTAAATAAGCCATCTAGGGTGAATTTTCCTTTGGTGTATTTGTGCATGAGATGATAAGTGACCAATTGACAACTTAATCAGACTTGAGGATTATTTATTAGTGAGATAATATAACCATAAACTCCCCTTTTTGAACCATACCTATTGTATATACTTGGTTCATCCTTCTTTTATCCATGCTTCCATGTCCCCTAAAATGAATGGGAAACATCTCTCCCCTCCATGGACAAAACTGTTAAAACATGGATATCCTATGCATATATTGGGTATGGTTGGTTAAGAAAAAAATAGCACCATGAACCCTACTAATCAATTTTTTTTGTAAGGCATCACTTCTGTTGTTGTGTCAAAATTTTGTAGGTTGCGTAAATACATTAGCATGGACTTGTGGATAGGTTCCAATGTTGGATTCGAAATAGTGTAAATGTTGCTAGAATCCATTAAAATATAGCCAAGGTATAATTTAGGATTCATTTTAGGAAATGAACGCCATCATTAAAGTCATTACCACTAGGAACACCTACTCAAGGTGCATGGATCTAACTAGATTGGGCTTTGATTTACTTCGCCATCTTATGGATCCCTATAAAATGAGAAGGAGAAAATTATTTTTGGAACATTGTCATCTAAATAATATGATACTATATAGTATAAGGATAGGGCCATCCCTATGATAAATGGTGTTCTATTTGTTTGGATTCCTGACCACTAGATCTATGAGCTCAATGAGTAGAGGAAAATTACATGGGGACATGCAATATATTCAATTTGGGGTAAGATTATATAATTTGACAATGTCATCTTTTAACAAGTTTTTTTGCATATTTACATCCCTTTTTGTCTACCTGTCATGTCTTCGGTCACCTCAGGTGGCCCTTTTTGAGGTGACGTGGAACTCATTCAACCCCATACTGGCAATATTTATTGCTCCTATATCATTTTATCATGTCTCTCTCGACCAAACAGATCATCAGAGGGAGCATTACACAAAACCAATATTCTAACTTCCCCCCAATTAATACTAAACAATGAGGAAACATAGACATACATAGGATAGATTCCCTAATTAATAATTAATCTTGGTTAATTGGTCATTATCTTTACATAATAAACAAATTCAATCGTTACAAACAATCCCGACTGCCAATTTCCATCATTTTCACTTTTCACAGCCTTACCAACTGTTCTGACATTAGGAATTGGAAGTTAGAAGGCAAAGCTGGTTCTTAATCAACCTTCCTCGAATTCCTGACTCCGACTACTATACTCCATAAATCAAGAGTCAAAATTCGAAACCAAAAAAATTATCCTTGGAGAAACACTTCCACCAAGCCCTCCCCAATGTTCATACATCGGACATTGGAAGTTGACACCATTGAACAACCACCTTCCACGATTTCTCCAACATCAAATAAACATCAAAAATTTGGTAAATTCAACATCCATATCACTACTACCCACTGAATTGGAGGTTAGGAGTCAAAATAACACCACTGTTCGACTAAGAAACTATGATATCTAATTTTCTATCATTAGTACTCCAGCTTCGACACTTCAGCATCGACACCGATATAATAACCTTCTACAAATGTTACACTGATTATAACATCAACATGTCGACGTCAACACAAACACAATGAACATTTACCACCTTGCATGTTGATTTGATGTCACCACTTCAACAACCGACATGAACAAGATTTCTTAACAACGTTTTCCATTGCAATGTTCCCCATTTAGCCTTAGACTTCTTCGGACATGAGAACTCTAGTTTATTCTTGCTTTGGGCATCTATGGCCATGGAAACGTAGATATATTCCTCCACTCAAGAATATTAACACTTACCTGTTTGAGGAACATGAATTAGGTGAAAATACAAGCCTCTAATCGAAGGACTTGTGCAGATGCATATGAAACATTCACAATGGAAAATACAACTGAACTACAAATGAAATCCATGCATAACTACTCTATTTATTACAAGCATAACAACACTAAATTTATACACAGAGCCAGATTCATTTTCCAGACTATGAACACGTATTATATCGAATGATTCAAGCCTCCATTTCATTCAATTGAACATGAATAAACATTCATCCATCACATATAATTTTGGAGCATTCATAAACAATATAACACCTATGTTATAACCGGAGTTGTCCAGGAAATTGGCTATGTGAGGTCAACATTCCACCAAACCGTAGGTCTTTGTGCAACCTATATTACTTTAGTTGAGAGACCACCCCTGAGCTAGGATATGCAATCCACTAAGGATAACTACATAGGATCTATCACATCAATGGATACCCACACTCATGATAAGTCAACACACAACTAGGTTTATCAATCTCACAGAGAAATGAAGACTATGACTGCTAAACTAGTGAGCTCAACCACATAGCTATAGGATTATCCATCTGCTTCAACCAGCCTTGGAACCCACATCCCTACCACACCCAACATAAGGAATCTCCCCTTCTTTTCTATAGAGTCTCTTAGGTGCTCCTTCCCTCTAGTTCTATTTAGGGTAGGTATAGAATGTCCAATATGCTAAACCAACAGAGATTTCATGCCTTCACCAGTTTTCACAATCCACACAGATTCCTAGAACTTTTAACGCTCCCAGACTCAGTTTTTCCTTAGGATACCAATTCTACCATGGATATTTCTAGGAACACATGTCCAATTAGATTATTTTTCTTCCACACATGATTCATGAAGAAGGTAGACACTCTACACACTACTCAATTCATCGGCTTTTTCCTTCAACTGTAAACTATACACTCCCCCCTTTCTTCCTTCCTTCCATTGCGATTCACCTAGGCTGGAATCAATATGAATGGAAAATCATTTCCATGAGTTCAATTTACTTTTGAATCAAGAAATTCAGCCCATAAAATACCATATTGATTTCTACACTCAACCCATACTCCATTAAACACATGAGTTGATTTCTCAACTACCTTCTTACAACAGAATTAAAGAGTGGCAAGGACTCCTTCTTAGGTCCTTAAGATGACACTTGGAAATAAAGTTTTGAATTTACCACACCCCTCACCTCTCCCTAGTGGATAACACACATCCCCATAATTTTGTTGTTTCCTCCATAGACAACCTTAGAAGTTTTATTTACATTACAAATGTTTACATTCTTTTACATTGTACATGGCTTACTAGCACATGGTCTACAAAATACATAATACTTGTCTCTATAACCTTAGGAATCCACTAGTGGGGTCTTGACCTTGAGATCCATGCTAAGAATCATACATCACATATACACAATATTTACACATCAAGCCAATATATACACCGGGGGTCAAAATGGGGGCATTACACCACCTTTCTACCCCTTACCTATATTTCTAGTGTTCAAATGACAACTTTGGTTACATTTTGTTGATTATTTGATAATATGTAGGGAAGTATGTTCTTATGACTAGATACAAAAAATTTTCATATTTTTTGTGTTACATATATTGTAGAACATTTTGTACAATAGAAACTTCTACGGCGTGTAAACTCTACAGGATCATGCATAATCTCTATAGGATGTTGCAATGTGGAAACTATATAGGATGATGTGGAAGATATATAGCATGTTGGTAATATGATTTTACAAAGATACAAAAACTCCCAAATTTTGTGTTAAGGACTTGGAATTACTTGTTTGAAAACAACAAAGCAGTTAGATGAGAATATAGATCCTTGGAGAAAGATTACGTTGGCATATGATTTTGTAATGGATATGTGGCACATAAATTTGATAGTCACATGATTCTAAATAGAGGAAAATATGATTTGTATTTTGTAGCAAGTGAATTGATGAAGCAACTTAATAATAGCTATGATTGAGACTTAGTCTAAAACCACCGATTCCCAAGTTGTGAATATCTATTTGTATTAAATTTCTTACTACTTGTTAGGAGGAAAAATGGATAACTATTGGTTCTCAATCATATCTAAATCATTTTCATATATTTAGACATCTAGTGGTCCCTATAAACGCATGCCTCCTATGCTTGTAAAGGGGGAGAAGATAGAATAGAGAAAAAAATGAAGAATTTTTTTAAATAGTCTATTGATTTTATTAAAATTTCTCAAGCTCGGTTGTCGTCTTCTATATGTTTGCATTGAGATAATTTCGCCACTTCTATACATATTTCTAACGCTTAGTCTAAGAAGGCGCGACCCATTCCAATAGGACGTGTGATGTAGTATTTAGTTATGTTGGATTGTATTAGTTTGTATTTGATTAAATTTAATTTATAATTACTTGTGGTTTGATGATTTATACTTTCCTATATATTACAGTTATTTCATTCATCAACATTGTAATATTAAAGTATATTTGCATTCCTTTTACTAGTCAGAATTGAATGCTAGAGTTAAAACTATGAAAACAACATCCTTTCAACAAATTTATAATCATTCTTCAACACATGTACTCAATTTAATAATAACATCTACTACCATGAATTATAGATAGTGACCTACATTTTGAATTAATAGTCTTTACACTTTACTACAATTTAGTTTTCTATTAAGGTGTGGTGTGAATTCATTTTCTAGCACAGTGTGAAAGACTTTATGTATTCTATTTTCCAACATAGTGTGAAATTACTTTCTACAATTTACATTCCTATTGTGTGAGTTACTTTCCTTGCAACTTAGTCCTAATGTCTATTTGGATGCCTAGGTATGTGCCAAAATTTGTGTAACTTTCCATATTACTCTTTGTAAGTGAGATTATTGAACTACAACTTCACATTAGATAAAACAGTGAGAGAGGTGAGTGTGACCTTCATATGTAGTGGACAATATCTCGCAAGTAAAAAAAACCCAGATTGACAAATTTAATGCACAAACTCTTTTTTTTCCTTGATATAAATTCAAAAGTAATTAAAAATCCCATCACCCACCATGTTTCTATGCTTTTTATGTGGTTGCCTCTCATGCACTTGTTCTCCACCCGGTAGTTCTATTTGTGCACTCAACTCCACATGGATACTCCATGTCATACTATCAATCAGCATCACTGGTATGGGTTCCACATTGAATTTATTCGTAATTTCAACTCTCTCTCTCTCTCTCTCTCTCTCTCTCTCTCTCTCTCTCTCTCNTATAGTGTTTGAATTTATAGAATGGTTCTAAAAATCAAACTTCATCATTCCCTAATTTATAATTAGCTCTCATGTCAACTCTTATGTTGTCTCCAAAAAACCCATTTGGCCAATTCAATCCATGAAATTCTTCCTAATTATGGCCTTGTATATTTTTTCTTTCACATGAAAATTTTAAGAAACATATAGCCTGTAAGCAATATTTTCCCCAATTTTTCATAGAGCCCACTCTAAATCTCCTTAATTTTACTTTAGTTACAACTCAACCTATCCAACTATTCCAACTATAGTCCATATGGTACTAATTCGAGCCTTCAGTTCAACATTTGTAGGTACCCACATTATCTTACCCCAAATTGTTCTCATATGCATTAAGTCAGACATTTTGCATACAAACTCAAATTTCTTTCCATACAATCCAATTTTAGCCATTGTAACCCTAATGCTACAACCAATAACTTTGATACCACTTTTTCATTTACCTTGTAGCCTCTTTGCATTATCTAGTCCATGGGTACCTCAATTTCACCATATAAGTTTATCTATGATACCCAATTTGAATTTTATTGGTTGTAAAATTTACTAGCATAAGAAAATTATAGCAACCAAATTATTTAATTTTCCTCGACAACCATGTATGCAATCCTAACATAAATTCATCCATAATTATGTACATTAAACTTGTACATTTAAAACTTTAAAATTGAGCAGTAATTAAATGCTATTAAACATGAACATATAAAACATCACTTCATCACATGTTCATAATACTTATCTTTTTGGAAGATAATCCTTCCACTGGTTAAAAACGAAGGGTGTTCCTCCCAACCATCTTTGACACACACAATGTCTCTATCATAGAGGACACATATATGATAAGGCTCTCATTCCACAAGGATGAAGTCCCTAAAGTCTAGATATGAATCCTCTTGATCAATCCATAACCCACAAAAATATCTAGTGCCAACAATCTCCTCTACAATTATCCCACTCAATCAACACTCCTCCCACCATCTTGCACGCCACTAGGAACGAGACCAATTTTATACAAATATTCCCTCAGGATATCCCAATTCCCTTCCAATGCTCCAACATAGGTTGGCTAAGGAATATCATTGTTGGAACTCCAAGGATTCTCATTTGCGAGCCATATTTCCTCTCACACTAGAACTACAGTCATTAAAACAATTTCACTTGTAATTGCATAAGATTGCCATGAAAATACAATCCTTAGTTTGTAGATATGGTTGTCCTTTCCCTTTTCCCCACGATTTATACAAGAAAGCATATTGAAAAGAAAATGAATGAATGTTTAAATTTCAAAAATTGTATTTGCATGATCCTAATTTTCCACATGGCTCTCATGAGGAACCCATGTTTTCCCCTTTCATACCAGCTTACAATAAGTATAAATAAATAATTAAATAAATAAACCCTCATAATCTTGGGTTTAGGGACCTTGGGATATATCATTGGATAGTGTTTATAATAAAGGATAAGGACATAAGTTAGATAACTCACTAATATTGTGTGCTTATCCCCCCGTGGAATCATATCCCTTCATCTCCATTTATAGTTGTCATTCATTTTGTAGCATCCACATCTATCTTTTTGACCATAGGAGGGCGTTATAGATGATTTTACCACACATGGTTGATCACATATTTATGGAATTCCCTATCCCTCTGCAAACTCTTTAGAGCCCATGGACTTATATTATCCATTGACGTTCCAAGATCATCCCTAAAAAATAAACTGTTTATTGTTGTATGTGACTTTTAAACCCATACTTGCATGTACACGTGACTTTTGACCTCAAACTCGTGTACATCGGGATGTGTGCATAATTCCAAACATTTTTGGAGTTTTCCTCATATGAGTTCGAAGATCCTGACTCTTGGCCTTCCATATGCCTTGAGATCACTAGGATTCGACCCTCCATTACCATTTTTGAGTGCTATATAAGGAACCCCTTGGATACATTGAAGAGGAGGAATTGAAGAGCAAAGAAACTATAGTCCATTGTTGCCTCAGTTTTCTTATACTTGAGTCTGCATCCATTTGTCCCTTTGGATCACTTTGTGTTCTTCCCAAGTTTGCCTTTTCTTTGTGAGATTTCTATCTAGAGATGGAGGATTGAGGTGGTGGAGGCCCAGATGGAGGACTCAATTTCTCTGGTTCGTAGACGTGCCGACATAGGTTTTCACTATTGTAATCTTTGATTTTATTAATAGAAATATCTTTTCATGTCCAATTAATGTGCATTTGAATATGAATATTGTATCCATGGATGTATTTAATTGATTATACATTGTTGAATATATATGCTAGAGTAGGTCTAACACATTATTATGGAGCATGCCTGTCTTTTTTTCTATTGTTGAGAGAAAATTGCTAACGCAAGCGTGAATTGGAAAAGCTCAACGGGGATCTACTTCAACTATCTGGAACAAGGTACGATTCGTCACCCCTTAGTGTTAGATGTTTGGTTTCTCTTGCATATTGTGAAATATTGATTTTTGGTGTCAAGCTATATGTTGTGGTACCCCTAAGCCATAGGAAGTTTCTCTTCGTAACAAAATTGGTGACTCTGCTGGGGAGAGTTCCTAGTTGTTTTTCTTTGGGTTTTTGGTATTCAATGTACTTGAATTGGTTTTGATTTCTCTGTTTCTGTGTTGGGTTTGGGGGCATGTTTTTCCAGTAGGGTCCTGAAGAAGTAAATTTGATCTTGGCTTGTCTGTTTTCCCTATTTTTCTGTCTTTTTTTCCTGTACGTGGTTTTTGCATTCAAAGTCGCGTATACACGCGGGTTTTCCCTAAACAATCAGGTATGCACACTCTTTTACTGAGAACAATAGTGTATGCTTTGATTTTAAGCCTTATTTAGAGGATTAAGTGTTGCTGGGTGAGTTATGATGATTGTTGAGTCTTCTTGGATGCTTCTGGTGTCTATATACACCCTCTGTTTCTGACCAGAGACTTCTTTTAGTGTATTTTTTAAGCTTTGTTCTTGTCATCCATTTATCCATTTTTTATTTTGATATTAGTGCATCTTTTACCTTGGTGCCTTTCTTGGCTACTGTTTGTGAGTGGTTGCAGGGTCTGGGGGTCGTAGAGTTATTTATTGCTTTCATATATCATTTATTGCAAAAAATACAAAAATATTTTTGCTTTTGCATACTTATGTATCTCTTGCATTTTGCATTGGAACGGTACTTGCATTAGGTTTGCATGTTGAATTATAATTAGATTTTCATATAGGAATGATTTGACTTACATTTGAAGGAAAAATATTGCACCTCATGTAGTGGCATACCCTGTTCTTTATTCTAGACATTACACTTGGCATTGCTTGTTAGGTGTGCATATTTACTTCACTTCTAGGTCATAACTTCATTAGTTGCATGACCATTTTGCTTTGAGTAATCACAACCAAATAAAATCAATGCATAATAAAATGAATTACACTCTTTTCTTTTATAGGTTTCATCAACAAGAATAGGTTTTAGGGTCTTGGAATCATTCATTGTGAGTTAATTCTCCAAGACCACTAAACAAAACGAGTAGGTGATTGTCCAAGTGAGAGTGTGAAACCCTTGGTATAATTAGTGTTTCTCAGGATGCTCCTCTTAGACGGGAGTCAAGCATGAGCTAGTGCATGCGATTGTGATTGGGATGACCCCTGGTCACTTTCTGTGAGCACTGGAGATATTTCTAGGATTGTATTCTTATCTAGGAGCCTTTGAGGTACGGTCGATGCACCCTTGGGGTATCGGTTTGTGCTTTTAGGTTTTGGGATTTTCTACCCTGCCCACATGATTGATCTCACCTGCAAGTGTTTTCTTGAGAATTGGTTATATTGAGGTGACATTAGTTTCCTTACCTAATTTATCGAGGGGGTATTTGCAGAGGTTATTCTGCAGGTGTCCTAGCCAGGTAAGGGTCAGACATCACAGTCTCTATATGCGTTGAATTTGAGGGACACTGTTATGGAGAAAACTTCCTATGGCTCGGGGTACCACAATAGACAGAGTAACCATAGAAATCAATCCTTTCCTATATGAAAGAGAAACCAAACATCTAACACTAAAGGATCTTGATACATACCTTATTTCAGACGGTTGATGTAGATCCCCGTTGAGCTTTTCCACTCTAGCTTGTATTGATAATTTGCTCTCTCAACATTCAACAAACAAGACAAGTGTACTATATAATTGTGTTAGACCTACTCTAGCATACATAATCAATAACATATAAGCATTTAAAAGCATCCATGGATTCAACACTCATTTAAATACACATTATTGGACATGAAAAGATATTTCTATTAATATAAATCAGAGATTACAATAGTGACAACCTCTGTTGGCACATTTGCGAATCAGAGAAACTGAGTCCTCCACCTGGGCCTCCACCACTTCAATCCTCCATCTCTCGATAACAAGCTCACAAGCAAAGGAAAGATTGGGAAGAACACAAAGTGCTCCAAGCGACAAAGGGATGCAGACTCAAGTATAAGCTTCGACAACAATGGACTGTAGTTTTCTTGCTCTTCAATTCCTCCCTCTTCAATGTAACCAAAGGGTTCCTTATATAGTGCTTCAATGGAGTAATGGAAGGTCAAATCCAAGCGATCTCAAGGCATATGGAAGGCCAAGAGACAAGTGACTCGGATCCACATCAAGGAAAACTCCAAAACTATTTGGCCTTTTGGACACATCCCGATGTACGTGGGTTTAAGGTTCAAATCCGCGTATATACGCGAGAATAGGTTTAAAAGTCACTTATAGCAAATGATACATGTTTTTAGGGATGATATTGGAAACATAAAAGGTACAAAAATGGTCCATGGGGTCTAAAGAGTCTGCAGAGGGACAGGGAAGGCCATAAAGGTGTCATCCACCATGTGTGGTAAAATCAGCTGTAACAGATGCCCCCTAATGTGTGAGGTCAGAGGGGTCATACGATGGCCGAAATACATTATAATTCTATCCCATAAGTGGAGTGATGAAGAACTAGGTGGAAGAACTAGCCATCCAACAGTACAATACAATAATCAAACTCTGCACATAACTGCAAGTAGATATAGCAGTCCCAGATACATAAGAGTACAATGGCCACGAATAGGCATGATACAAAATATGACATGTGTGGTCATCGCCATGTACAATATAGATAGATCAGAATCTCCATGATGAATATATACAAAGGATCTTGATCTCCATGAAGGATGAAGATATATAATGGATCAAGATCTCCATAATGGCTGGAAACATATGACATATACTGGAATCAAGTCACGAGAGCTGAAATCTCATGAACACTGGCACGATCAAGGAGGTAGCATATATGAAATGCCACCAATTTGGAAGGTATTCTACACAATACACTATGAGTACATGTCCTACTATGTGAATAGAGGTGTCGAGGTTGAACATAGTAGTCCATCATCTGATTACTGGTCATTGATGTATATCGTTAACATACGTGATATCACCCACCGATAATGAAAATGGGAATTAAGGTACTAGAGTGCAAACTAACAAGTGTGAAAAAATGTTTTGAGGTCGAACACTTGAAAGGATCCATCGATCAGGGGACATTGATGTATTCCCAAAACTGTCGATGGTGAGAGAACCTGCCATTAATGAATGCAAGTCTCAAGGCACTAAAAAATGACTCTAGATTCCTATCCCAGAATAAATGATCTGAAGTCGATGGGATGAAATCCATTGGAAGGAGGGAATTAATGCATCCCTCATCATCCAACATGAGGTACTCAGCAAGGCTATATAATGTGGAAGGGCTCGATTATAAAGTGCATGAACTAGTATCAGTATTGGGAATGGCTGACATGCAAAGTCAAGAGAACTGAGGAATGTCTGACTTAGGTTTCAACTTCCTTTGAACAAGAGCATAAAGGTGAATGATGACTGAATGTAGGTAGCATAGACTCAATATACAAAAGTAGGACATCTCTGTGACATAGGAGGCATCGACAGAGGCTCCATAGGGACTGGAAGCTTAACCAGTCAGTGGAGATAAACTTAGAGAAATGAGTACAACTCCTATAGTCAAAATACTAACCCAACCAACGGATGTGATATACAGTGCTTTTTTCAAAGGTGACATGACTCGACTGCTGCCAAAGATAAAATCTTTTATTGTTCGGCTTTTTGGTTTTTTGATTTTTTTTGGACTTTTTCAAATATTTTGAAAAGCTTGAAAAAGAATAAAAGTGCTTTAACGGTTACAGACTAGGAGGAGATGAGTTTCAAATGGGAAAACAAACTAGTTCCAAGCAGCGGAACATACCTATGCTCAATGCAAGGACACATGTATAGGATAATGACACTCGAGGGAAAGTCCCCTCCCGGTAAAAAATGGGGAATCAAGCTGCAAAGGATATATATAAAATGGCTCTGCGTGGTTAGACATGAGACAAGCTCGAGCTATATGGCTGATAATCAAAGTCAGGGAAGCCAGCATAATGCTCAATGAGACAGGAAAAACTCATGATAATGCAATTATAACTTGACATAAGGGAGTCCTGGGGACAAAGGCTAGCAAAAAGATCAAGAGGAGTATGAGGATCTTGCGCAAAGACATGGCGATACTATACAAAGGACTCCCACACCCTAAAGGGAAAAATGTCAGCATGGGCACCAAATGAAACAAAGGAGCTAACTAGGTCACCCATGTATGGTTAAGCTCTACCATTCACATCATGCCACTTCTATAACAACAAGAAGGTTCTGTAGCAAGATAGAATGGGTTCATACCTAAGGTTATAATGAAATGGTCATAAGTTCATGCAAAATGCACATGGATATGAAATCTAACCTATATGTTAGTTTAGACATAATACCCGAGAGCGGCATGAACAGGTCAAAACAATGGTCAAAATGACGCTCAAAACGGACTCCTACATCATCAGATTAGTCTAAAAAGGTCCAAAATGGTTAGAAACGGTTCAAAACTATAGAAAGGGGGTAAAAAATTTCAAAAATTTCAAAAATTTCTATAAATAGTACAAAATTAAAAAAATACATATCATTTGAAATTTTTACCCATTTGAGTTCAGAACTTCAAACGCGAATTCCGAGAGCTTCGTCCGGTGAAATTCGACACCGTTTGTTCCAGGTAACTTCTCATGTTGTCCTCTTCCATTTTCATGTAAATTTTTTCAATTTCCATGGTCAATTTTTGAATTTTAGGCCAATCTAAATTGGTCATTTCGGCCCACATAGAAATTAGGGCTTTTTCTGCGTATAGGGCTGGCTATACGCGGAAAAACCTCCCAAACATGTGTACATACACGACTGTTTTGCAAACAGTCGCATATGCAGCCGCGCACATGGTTTTTTATGGTATATAATGACCAAAAATTATTTTTAATGTGCATGATGGTTCTAGAATGGAGGGAGAGGGAACATGGAGATGTAGAAGAGGTTGTTTGGGGTGATTTGATGGCTCAACAAGCTCTACGTGCATGTGGGATATACAAGTTTTGGTGTCTTGGCAGCCTGAGGGCCAAACCAAGACTCCTGCAGATGCTAGTAGACTACTGGGATCCAAAATTAGAGTCTTTCCATATCGACGGGATGTCCCTCACTATAGAGGTGGAGGACATATACTTCATTACTGGATTGTCCTGACAGGGAGAGGTGGTGAACCTGCGCTCTCGTAGGCCCAGAGGTGGCCTCACCATTGATGAGTACATTGCAATATACTGTCTTTCGAACACAGAAAAGGTTGGGAGTCAAATCCCAACAAACTCCATCCAGGTGCTAGGACTGAATGCCATACTATTGGTACTTGGCAGGATAGCTGGTCTAGCATCACTCCACCAAGCCTTGCGGCCATTGATGTTCTATGTAGTGGAGTGCATGAGACCCATAGTTTATGATTGGAGCACTGCATTGTTGAGTAACATGAAGTAGTAGCTCAGTGACTGCAAGATGGGTAGGGTACAAAAATTCGGTTTCGGCAGTATACTGAGCACGTTATTCTTTGAGCGTGTTTCGGGGACTAAGCCCTAGAGCTGACGTTCCTCCTCATGGGGTTCGAGATCTGGCCCAACGATGTTGGGAAAATGCTATGCGCAGATTGGGCGGAGGTAGGGTGTCTAACCCCTACCCAACTAATTTCTTTCCATGGTGGCGGTGGCAGATTGTTGCCATCGATGATTATCCCTATGCAGGGATAGATTTCCGGGGAGATCTCGACATGCCCCTACCACCAGGAGTAGCATATGGTGACATTGGTAATGAATCCAAAACCCTCTTTTTAAAGTTTTTTGAATTATAATTTTTTCTTTGTGTTTTTTGATATATAGACTCAAAAGACATGTTTTGGTGTGACGACACATAGTGAAAATCTATCATATGTATGCAGATGTTGGACCACGGAGGCCTGACAGATTCCCTCGTCATAGACAGAGGGGAAGAGGAGATGATATCATGGGTGTGGATGCGGAGTAGACGCTCCAAAGCATCAACACAAACTTTGTATGACTGACACACCGGGTACCCATGGCGCAAGTCGAGGACTTGCCTAAGGCCATGCAACGTCAGGTGGTTGGTGTACCACAAGCATTGGTTCAGTTATTCTGATGACTAGCTAGAGCCATGGTGTGCTACCATGATCAGAACCCCCCTACTCCTCCACCACAGGCTTAGAGACCTGAGAGTGATTCATTTTTGTACTACCATGCATTATATTTTGGTGGCTCGGAAGCTCCATTTTTGTATTATGACACTTACGTATTATGACATCACATTTTGGATGTTTAATGAAAAACTTTTATGATGATTGATTTTATTTATTTACATGAGTGTAAAAATTTATGTTTGTGATGTGCTTATGGTCTATGAAACAAATGCCAATCTAACACATAGTTAGCATATGAGTTAGCAACTTGATTAAAAATTCTTGGAACATGTATGTATGTTATGTTGTCAAATTTCCATTCTAACAATCTCACACGTAAGAATCTTCATAATAATGTCGGATCCCTAATACGATACAAGCCATTAAGCTGTGATACTACTAACTGTGAATAAAGACGTACCTCAAGAGAGAAACACCATGTGAAATGGAATCCCGTAATAGCTCGATAACAACACTATACCATCAACATTGTTCGAAGAAGGCCATAAAAATACGCCTCCTAAAGACAATACCTGACCCGCAGGAGTATAAATCACCCAAGCAGCAGAGGTTGAGTGTTGAGTTTGACGACTAGCACCATCAGCAAATCCTATGTAAACGGAAGACTCCATTAACATCTGCCATAAGAAATGAATGCTAATCAACAAACCCGATCACCATAAGAAAACCTAACTATGGAAAAAACTGTACAAAAATATACAATAATCAGCCTTGGCTGAAGATCATGCATAGTATTTTTTAAGATAGAGCCCATTTCTAGGTTTCACCAAGGCTGTCCCTTCATAATCCACCAGCTCATAGGCACCATTCTCTAACACACGTTTGACCATTTAAGGACCATGCCACATGGGATTAAACTTCCCTACCCCAAGGGTTCTTTAGCTTGATCCCACAAAAGGACCAAATCTCCTTCACTAAACCTCCTCGGACGGACAAACTTATCATATTGGACCTTAACATGACGCTTATTTACTTCAAGAGCCATTGAAGCATCTCGACACTGCTCATCAAGTTGCTCTAAGTGGACCAAATGTTCCTCCAATGCGGAAGTGTCTAGTAAAATCTCTATGGCTAGCTTCAATGAAGGAATTTTGCATTCAACCGGCAAGACAGAATCTACTCCATGTACGAGTTGATATGGAAAAAAAATGGTGGTAGTCTTAACCATGGTCCTATAGGCCCACAAAGCAGGATATAACATGATATGCCAATTCATTTTGCTTTGTGCGATGGTTCGTTGGATAATGGACTTAAGTTATTTGTTCACTGCTTCAACCTGTCCATTTGCTTGAGGGTAATAAGAAGAGGAATGCTCCTACTTATACCCTAGCTTTGAGGCCAACTCTACCATCATTCGATCCTGAAAGTGCCTACGATGGTCAATGACAAGCTCTTTCGGAATACCGAATTGAGTAATAATTTGGTTGAATACGAAATGCACGGTTGTCTCATCGTCAGATTTTATCGTGGGCATAGCCTCATCCCATTTCATGAAATAATCAACAACCACTATAATATGATGATGCCCCCTAGCCGAAGTTGGGTTGCAATCCATGAAGTCAAGCCCCCACTTGGTGAAGGGACCGGCGGTGATAATTGGATGTAACGGTGCAGGATGTGAGTGCATATTGCGTGCAAACACCTGGCAAGGGTGACACTTCTTGACTGCATTAACACAATATTTGAAGATCGACGGCCAAAAATATCCCAATCTCAAGATTTTTTGGGCTATAGAAAGACCAGATAAATGGCCACCACACGCCCCTCTGTGGAAATCATTCAGCACAAACTCAGCCTCTTCATGGGTTAAAAAATGACGTAAAATGGAATCTACCCCATGGCGGTACAAAGTGTTATCCACTATAAGGTAGTTAGATACGAGACGTAATCGTCGTCGCTCATCCTGTGAAAGGTGAGTAGGGACCTTCAATGTTTGTAAATATATGATAATATCCCCATACCATGGATCCAAAGTTGAGATAAGGAAAATATACTCATCAACAAATGTATCCTCATAAACCTCCTTCTCCTCCTCACTTGGGAAATCAGAAATGAGCTCCGCAAAAATTAATGATTTCTTCGATTTCACCGAAACAAACTTGAGATCGAATTCTCGCAAAATAAAAATCCATTTATTATACTTTCCCTCGATCATCCTTCTAGTGAGGATGAATTGAAATGGATTGAAATGAGCTACCACCAAGGTCTGGTGAAGGAGAATGTAGTGTCTCAATCTCTGAACTGCATGAACGGTAGCTAAGGCAATTTTCTCCACATGGGAATAATGGATTTCTGCATCTATAAGGTTCCAGCTCAAGTAATATATGACATGCTCATGGAGCTCTTCATCCTCCTAAACCAAAACCATACCAATTGTCTCCATGGATGTGGCCACATAAATCAAAAAGTCACGGCTATAGTAGGGTGGACTAAGCATGGGGGCCGATGCTAAGGCTCGCTTAAGAGCATCAAAGGACTCATGGGCTCGCTCATCCTAGCAAAAGGTATTGTCCTTCTTTAAAAGATGCATAAATCCTTTAGTCAAATTGGCAAAGTTAACCATGAATCTTCGTAAGAAATTTGCCATGCCTTGCAAACATTGAAGATGTCTATTATTTCTTGGGGAAGACAATTGAAGTATTGCCTCAACCTTTAAGGGATTGACTCTTATACCCTCCTCGGAAACAATGAATCCTAGCAAGTGACCAGACTTCACGCAAAAGGTGCACTTATGTGGATTTAACCTAACCTGGTAGTGGAGGAATCTTTCGAATACTAATCTCAAATGGTAGGGATGACGCACTCTCAACTTAGAATGAGCAGCAAGGTCATCCAAAAAGACTTCAATAATCGATTTGAGATTGTGAAAAATCAAGGTCATAGCCCACTGAAATGTGGCTCTGGCATTTTTAAGACTGAAAGGCATCTTCCAATATGAAAATGTACCCTAAGGACAAATAAATGCAGTTTTGTGTTGATGCCCAGGTTTGATCTGAATCTGATTATATCTGAAAAATCTGTCCATAAAGGAAAATACCTCAATTCCTGCACACTCATCCAAAATTTGATCAATAAATGGTGTGGAAAAATTATCCTTAGGACAAGCACAATTTAAATCACGGAAATCATTACATATATGGATCGTTCCCTGCTTCTTATCAATTGGAACGGGGTTTGAAAGCCACTCCGGCAAGGGAAGGGGATAGATAAAACCATATTTTAACAGCTTTTCTATCTCAGCATTAATCACGTGTGCTTTTCTAGGATTCACTGCATGCAAACGTTGTCGAACAAGCTTCACATTCAGATAGGCCTTAATTTCATGTTCAACAATACAAGGGGCAATACCTGGCATTTCCTCGTATGACCAAGTAAAGATGTCACATAACTCTTTAAACAACTTGGTATACTCTTGAATATCAGCATGGGAACATTCTGCCCAAATATAGACATTCTCAATCTTGCCAAGATAGCGAGAGATATTGATAGGAATAGTAGGTGATATATTCACCATGTTCCCATCAGCCATCTAACCAAGAGAGCTTAATGGAACCACGGGGCTACCAATCCTCTTGCTAAGAATCTCCCTAAAGTCCTCACTCTCCAAACGGTCAAGCTCGGGAAGAAAATAATATCTATGATGCAACTCTTCCCAAGGTGGCTGAACCCCAGACATGGCCTCAATAATAGCTTCATATGATTGAAAAATACTATCAATCCAATCATGTGCATGAGAGGACTCAATTGCCCATGCAGGCAGCACATATGGGTCCTCCTCCTTTGTCCACGAAGAGGAAGGAATAGGCTCTACAACACCATCAATGTTCTCTTGATATGCAATCATTGCTGCAGGCAACGAAACATCTGTTTCGATAGGTTCGTTCGAAGGACTCGGTGTAGGAAGAATCCAAGGATCTTCTATATGGGTAGTGCGAAAAGACACTGAATTCAATGAATATGAAGCCCCATCGAAACTAGATCCGATCATAAGGACAAGTGCAAGACAACTAAATGTCCCCATAAGGGATGGATACATGCCTACACCCACACTCTCAATTGCTGGCTGAGAATGGTCGATAATCGGGATAGAAGCTCCCGATGATGCACTAACACTTGGATTTTTGAAGGATGTCTGATCAATCATAACAATCTTCCCATTAAATGGAAAGCATACAACTTGAAATAGAGAAGAGGCTATAGCTTGCATACTATACATCCAATTCCGACCCAGTAAAATATTGTAATCAAGGGGCGCATCAACCACCTCGACCTTGATTGCGATGGTCTTCCCTCCCAAATGGACCTTAAGAGAAGGAAGAATTCCGTGCGGCCGAAATGATCTACCATCAAAGGAAGTCAACATGGTAGCGGATTTAGACAACTCTGAAGACCCCAAACCCTTCCAACACGACAAAGACATCACAGAAGTAGCAGCGCCTTCATCAATCACAGTGCTTTTGACGGTCATGTTGAGACATTCTACATGAATCAAGAGAGACACGTAGTAAGGCAAGCGAGGCTGTAGTCCCATGGTTTCAAATTTGATGACGGAGGAAGATTTATCATCATTCACCCCAAGAGCAGAAAACCATTAGAGGAATTTTGGGGTCTAAAATGGGCCTTATAAGAAAATGTTCCAACAATAAATTTTGTGAGTTGGAATTCAAGAACTAATAGAATTTCAATAAAATGAGTCAACCATAATGGTTGAATTGACATATTTGTCATAAATGAAAACTACTTTTTTTGTTGATATTTTCGACATATATCCCTGTGTTTTTACTCAAATTTTATGTAGGAGAGCTTGTTGGATGCATAATTTAATTCTACATCCAACGAGTACCCACACTTCATACTTTTGATGGACCTCGCTACCCCAAAAATAAGAAATACCTAAAAAAACATGGTGATGACATCATCATTGCATTTTTTCAGGTATTTCTTATTTTTGGGGTAGCGGGGTCCGTCAAAATTATGTAGTGTGGGTACTCATTAGATGCAGAATTAATTTGTGCATCGAATGAGCTATCCCTCCAAAAAATTGAGTAAAAACAAAGGGAGATATGTCAAAAATATGAACAAAAAAAGTAGTTTTTTTCATTCTTCCTCCAAAATTAATAACTATTATTTTATCATTTTCCTTGGGAGGCCCATTTTAGACCTCAAATTTCCTCTAATAAAATCCTTCCTTTGTGACAGACAACTTTGGATAACTTCAAGTGCAGACATCGCACAATGCGTTTGGCCTAAATCCTCGACAACATAATAGTTCTGGGTGGCTCGGGCATTAGGATTGTGCCTTGAACGCTTTAGGACTCCCTTGGGAATGTGAGGTGCAATCTCATGTTTATCCATAGGGTTTTCAATATGCAAAGGGCTCTTGGTAGGAGGAGGTTCCTTCCCAAGGTCTAGTTGTGACAAACCATAGTCTTTCGCATGAGTCACAACCCTAGTAGCATGCACCATGTTGATGCACCCATGACCAGTACTGGTTTTCAGCGGAATTTGATCTCCACTCGATGTAGAATGAGGATCATGGGTCCTTGAGTTCATATTTTGATTATGGGGTAAAGGATTAGTCAGCACAGCTGGGCCCTGTGTTATGAACCTCGAGGCATCTTCCATACGAGGGCATAAGTGAGTGAGGTGGTAATCCTTACACAATTTGCAAGGAAACTTAACCTTACGTTTAGACTGCTTGTCCCCCCCAGCATTACGATCGTTCTTGTCATTAAAATTGGAATTTTAGTTCTTGTTCCCACCCTTACGATTTTTTTACCCTTTTTCTTATTCCTTCTGAGTAGCTGGTTGCCCTTCTGGTCCGACGATTGCATAGAAAGTACACTCATCGTTTGGGTGGGTTGAGATGAAGCCGTGGCTTGTCCCAGAGTGGATTGATTGATAGAAAATTGACTCACTTGTTTCACAACCAAATCCGCAGGTTTGGTACTTGTACAACCCACAATGCCATCGGCATGTGGTCTAGGCTTGATCTTGGGATCGAAACTAGAATGCGGAGTGTTAGGTATGATCTCATATAACAGTCCTGATTGAGCATAAATCAAATTCAATTCCTGTGCCCTAAAAATTGCTTGTTCCTCATTCTGAACTCTGGATGTAGAAACATCCTTCGTGATGTAAGGTAGCAGCGATTTAAGGAATCACTCAAGGAGAAACTCTGGCGGTATGAAAGCTTTAATCAACCTCTTCTGTCTACGCCACTATTGGATATGGTCCGAGATATGTGTGGCTTTGTCCTGCTGAAATGTTGACAAGAGTTCTGTACCAACGTTGTAATGCACTGGTAGCTGGAAGTGATTGAGGAAAGTCATAGCAAGATCATCGAACAAAACGAATGCCCCCCTTGGTAAGTCTATGTACCATTTCGCTGCAGGCCCGATGAGGGTGCGTTGAAATAGCCTTAAATGGATGGAATCATTGTGTAAGGAATTGGAAGAGCACCAAAGGTGAAAGGTAGTGACATGTTCACTAGGATCTTCTCTTGGTTTGCCCTCAAATTTGGGAATGTCCAAGGGAATCTTGGGAGGGATAGCTGGCGAAGCCGAGTCGTGAGATACTGAATCGTTCATTAGTTTCGATAAGTCAGGTAAATTTAACATTGTGAGGAAAGGGAGCCTAGGTTGAGCCAGTCTATGCCACACTCCCTGATATTTTTGGTTCATATAAGGCTGACTACTGTAAATACCATGACCTTGGACATAATATCCTCCTCCTGTTTGACTCGTCTAGAGTGGCATGGAAGCATTATGATGTGGTGTAGCTTGACTATGTAGTGCTACAAAGCCATAATTAGAGGAGTAAGCGGGTTGTTGATACTTGTACCCATAAGGTTGATAGCTCTATCCATACTGCGGTCCATAAGATTTTCCATGAGAAGCTCCATAAGATGCCCCATGGGATATCCCATGAGAAGCTACATAAGTAGGGATATGGGGAATTCCTTGCGATGGACCATAAGATGATCCATAAATAGAAATATGACCTCCCAAGACAACAGGAGATACTTGACTCTGAGATAATACTGTGCGAACAGTCGCAGTACGAACTTGACTAGTAGCAACATTTCGACCCGAAGGACCACGTGAATGCGGGGGAGGAAGGGTTGTCAAAAATGCATTCGAAGGAGTAGGAATTGAGGACGAAGGGACATGTGAAGGGATATAAGTGGTATTCCCTATGGTCACTCGTCTTGGTTCTGGTATCCACATATGACTACTAACATTAGGTCTAGGACGGGCACGTGAGGTAGCTTCCACCGTCGGGATGGAAGGTTCAATGTGACTATTTCTCCCAAATCTCTCCGCATGGAAAGGAATAGGAGTGACCCCAAGCATAGTGCTAGTTTCAATTTCTGACTCAGCATGATGTGTCAGTTCATAGTGTAGGGATATCAAGCATGCCATAACTAACATGACTAATGCTTGTGGGTTCATGGTGAGTCTTGTCACCTGAAAACCAATACCAATGACCTGTGAATGAGGGATCATAACCGAAATGTGAAGGTATATCTGGTGAAGGATCATATACAGGAGTAGGATCTTCCTCCCCAACCTCTTGAGGTGGAGAAGAAATCTCAGGAATCTCGTCCTTGTGATCTCCCATCATGTGTGAATCAATGTGAGGAGTAGTCCACCTGGACTGTCTATTTATATCTCCTAAAGGAAGAGGAGATGTGGAAGGCGGAAGTCCTGCTAAACGACGAGAATGGTGAAGTGCCGCACCTGAATCCACAATGACTCAAAAAATGAAAAAGACTCTATCTAATTACGCAAACCCTAGGAAAACGAGCGTGCACAAATCATACACCTATATAATGTAAAGCCAAATCACATGCAAGCAAGGATATGTGAGCTCCCAAATGAAGCAGGTATGTCTTTCCTAGGAGAGTCTTGAGACTCCCATACACAACATGCGGAGGTTTGTAACAATTATTGTGGCCCTCAGCTTCAATGCATATAGCGACTATGCTGTCCGACCCCAACATGGCCGGTACACCTGCAGAATAACCTCTACGAAGTACCCTCTCGATAACCTAGGTAAGGCAACTAAGGTCACCTCAATATAATCAATGCTCAGGTGGACAGTCACAGGTGGGATTGACCATATGGGCAGGGTAGCAAAGCCTGAAACTCCCGAAAGAGCCCTTAGATACGATACAATATTGGAAATATCTCCGGTGCTACTTAGTTATGACTAGGGGTCATCCTAATTAATAACCGCTCACACTGCCTCGTGCTTAACTCCCTTGTAAGAGGAGGATCCTGAGAAACACTAATTATACCAAGGAATTTCACACTCTCACCTGGACAGACACATACATGTTTCATTTTGTGGTCTTGGAGAATTTACTCACAATGAACTATTCCAAGAACCTAAAACCTAATCTTGTTGGTGAACCCTATAAAAGAAAAGAGTGTAATTCATTTTATTATGCGTTGATTTTAATTGGCTTATTACTCAAAAAGGGTAAATGATCGTGCAACTAATGGTGTTATGATGCAACACGAAGTAAAATGGACACCTAACAACCAATGCAAATGCACTGTGTCAAATGAAAAACAGGGTATGCTACTACGTGAAATGCAAAATTCTCCTTCAAATGAAAAATGCAATCATTCCTATATGAAAATTTGACTAATACTTCCTCAAGCAAACCTAGTGGAAGTACCATGCAAAATGCAAGATGCAATGATGCATAATGATGCAATGAAGCAAATATTTTTGTAATTTTTTGAATTAAAATGAGATAATAAAGCAAAAGAATGACTCTACCACCCCAAGACTCTGCAAGCACTAGCAGACAACACTCAAGCAAAGCACCAAGGTAAAAGAGACCTAATGCACTAATCCCAAAACAAAAAATAGAAAATGCAATGACAAGAACATTCTTAAAAAATTCAACCTAAAAAGCGTCTCTGGTCAAAAATAAAGGTTTATACAGACTTTAGAAGCATCCAAGGAGACTCAATAATCATCAAAACTCACCCATCAACACTTAATATTCCCCTAAAAGGAAAAAATCAGGATATACGCAATTGTGTGCACAAAACCTATGTATATATGTGGAAATCCTAGTAAAAACTGTGTGTACATGCGATTGTGAAGCAAAAACTCGCTTATAGGAAGAAAAAGAGATAAAAAAGAAGGTAAACAGACAAGATGAGACAAAATTTACTCCTATCAGACACTACCAGGAAAAATGCCCCCAGAACCGACTCAGAAACAGAGAAATCAGAGCAATTCAAGAACATTGAATGCCGATAAAGACCCCAAAAGAAAATAACTATGAACTCCCTAGTATGGTCACCAATTCTGTTACAGAGAAAAATTCCTATGGCTTGGGGTACCAGAACAGACATAGTAACCGCAGAAATCAATCCTTTCCTATATGCAAGAGAAATGAAACATCTAACGCTAAAGGATCTCGATACATACCTTATTCCGGACGATTGATGTAGATCCCTGTTGATCTTTTCCACTTTAGCTTGTATTGATAATTTGCTCTCTCAACATTTAGCAAACAAGATAAGCATGCTATATAATTGTGTTATACCTACTCTAGCATATATAATCAATAACATATAAGCATTTAAAAGCATCCATGGATCCAATACTCATTTAAATACACATTATTGGATAGGAAAAGGTATTTCTATTAATATAAATCAGAGATTACAATAGTGACAACCTCTGTCGGCACATCTGCGAATCGGAGAAATTAATTCATCCACTTGGGCCTCCACCACTTCAATCCTCCATCTCTCAATAGAAACCTCACAAGTAAAGGAAAGCTTGGGAAGGACACAAAGTGCTTCAAGGGACAAAGGGATGTAGACTCAAGTATAAGCTCCAGCAACAATGGACTATAGTTTTCTTTGTCTTCAATTTCTCCCTCTTCAATGTAACCAAAGGGTTCCTTATATAGTTCTTCAATGGGGTAATGGAAGGTAAAATCCGAGCGATCTCAAGGCATATGGAAGGCCAAGAGACAAGTGACTTGGATCCACATCAAGGAAAACTCTAAAACTATTTGGCCTTTTGCACACATCCTGATGTATGTGGGTTTAAGGGTCAAATCCACATATATACTCAAGAATAGGTTTAAAAGTAATGTATAGAAAATAATACATGTTTTTAGGGATGATAATGGAAACATCAAAGGTACAAAAATGGTCCATGGGGTCTAAAGAGTCTACAGAGGGACAGGGAAGGCCATAAATGTGTGATCCACCATGTGTGGTAAAATCAGCTGTAACAGACACTATAATTGGTTACGAACCTATGCTTGTTATGTATGGGAGTATCAAGCCTCTCCTAGGAGAGACATACCTTCTTCATTCAGGAGCTCACATATCCTACCCTTGGTTTGCTTGCAATTTGGATTTATATTTTCTTAGGTGTATGCTCTGTGCATGCTAGATTGCTTAGGGTTACATAGCTAGATTGATTCTTTTCTTTTTGTTGAGTCATTGTGGATCCAGGTGCGGCACCTCACCCTTCTCGTCATTTAGTAGGTTTCCCACCTTCTACATCTCCTCCTCCTTTGGGAGAGAGAACCATAAGTTTCGAGCAGACTTATTCTCACTTTGATTCACACACCATGGGTGATCATGAGTCTGAGATTCCAAAGAATCCCACTTCACCTCGCTCCTTGTGGGAGGTTGAACCTTCGAGCACATATGGGACTCTGTTAGGGTCTAGCCACCCCATGTGGCTGGGCCGTCACATGAATATTTATCACAATATATAGAACACATGCACACACATTGATGGTGTTGGCTTTTGGGTGATGAGACTCACCATGCACCCACTAGCACTAGCACTATTAGGTATGGCATACCTGATGTTCTTGAGACTGGTTTGACACCCCATGTCGAGCTAGGTGTTGACCCTGGTACTGTGCCTAGGGGCACTTCCATCCCTTTCCATGCAGAGAGGTTTGGTAGCACTAGTCACATTACACCTTCCATCCCTATGGTGGAGGTTCCTTCACACACACATCCTAGGCCTAGCACTAGTGTTCCCATTCGGGGACTAGAAGCTAGACATGTGAATATTGGGGGCACAAGTTATATTCCTTCACATATTCCATCATCTTCAACACCAGTCCCTTCAAATGATTTTTTTAACAATGCAACCTCTTCCTAACTCTAGTGGGACTTCTGTTCGGAGTTCTGCTACTAGCCATGCCCATTCTACTTCTTCTCACACAGTAGTGTCACAGGGCCATGTGCCTCCTTATGTGTCAGTAGAACATATACCTTCCGATGGACCATCTCATGGTCCAGTTTATGGAACCTCTTATGGACCTTCTTACGGACAATCTTACGGACAAACCTACACACCTTATGGGTCTAGGAATCAACCCATGTACCCGTCAAATAATTATTGATTTGTAGCACCCCAGCCTCAAGGTAATCCAAATTACAATCCTTACATGCAACCCTATATGGGTCAAATAGGAGGAGGTTACTATCCCCTTGGCCAAGTCCATGGTGTTTTTAACAATAAACCTTATGCGAATTGGTCCTATCAGGGAGCATGGAACCAACTGGCTTAACCTAGGCTCCCTTTCCTTATGAGTTTGAATCTACTCGATTTGTTGAGATTGACAAATGATCATGTATCTCATAACCCAACATGGATGCCGGTTCCTACGAAACTTCCTTCGGACATTCCAAATTTCAAAGGTAAGTCTGGTGAAGATCCTAGTGAGAACGTCATGACCTTCCATATTTGGTGCTCTTCGAACTCCTTGAACGATGATTCTATTCGTTTGAGACTGTTTCGACGCACCCTCATGGGTCCTACAGTGAAATGGTATATAGAGTTACCTGGGGGAACATATTATTCATTTAATGACCTTGCTATCACTTTTCTTAATCACTTCTAGCTACCTTTGCGTTGCGACGCCGATACCAAAATCTTGTTGACATTTCGGCGAGACAAAGCCACTTGCATTTTGGATCACATTCAAGAGTGGTGTAGACGAAAGATGATGATTAAAGCATTTATACCACCATAGTTTCATCAAGAATGGTTTCTCAATTTGTTGTTACCCTATATCGCAAAAGATATTTCCACATCCGGAGTGAAAAATGAGGACCAAGATATTTTTAGGGCCTAGTAGTTGGCCTTGATTTATGCTCAGTCTGGGCTCCTTTATAAGATCATACCAAATTCTCCACATTCCAATTTTGACCCCAAGTTTAAACCTGGGACACATGCCGATGGTATTGTTGGCTCCGTAAGTACCAAACCTGCAGATTCGGTTATGAAACAAGTGAGCCAATTATCACTTAACCAGTCTACGTCGGGAAAAGCTATGACTTTGTCTCTTCCTACCCAGTCGGCGGATGTACTTTTAGTGCAATTGTCAAAACCAAAAGGTAACCAACAACTTGGAAGGAATAAAAAGAAAGGAAAAAATAATAAAAAGGGTGGGAATAAAATTGATAATGAGACTAATGACAAGAACACAAAATAATTCTTGTGGGGACAAGAAGCCTAAGTGGAAGGTAAAATTTCCTTGAAAGTTATGTAAGGATGATCATCTCACTCACTTGTGCCCTCGTATTAAAGATGCCTCAAAGTTCATAGCACAAGGCCCAGCTGTGTCCACAAATCCTTTACCAAATAATAAAAATATGAACTCGAGGACCATGGATCCTAGTAGTGCTTCTAGTGGGACTCAAAACCTGTCGGATGCCTCTAGTGGACACGGTTGCATCAACATGGTGAAATCTATGAGTGTTGTGATGCATGCGAAAGACTATGTTACCTCACAACTAGAACTTGGGAAAGAACATGCTCCACCTAAGATCCCTTTGCGAATTGAAAATCCTACGGATAAGCCTGAACTTTCGCCTTGCATTCCTAAGGGAGTCTTGAAGCGCTCAGGGCACAATCCTAATGCTCGAGCCACCCAGAACTATTCAATTGTCGAGGATCTAGGCTAGAATCCTTGTGCGATGTCTGCATTAGAAGTGCTTCACACTTTTCCTTCACAGAGAAAGGCCTTGTTTTCAGATCTTGGGGTGGGTGATGATAGCTCTTCTTCCGTGATCAAATTTGAAACTCATGGAATCCAGCCTCTCTTTCCTTACTATGTGTCTCTTTTGATTCACGTAGAGTGTCTAAACCACACCATTAAGCGCATTGTGATTGATGAAGGTGTTGTCGCTTCCGTGATATATTTGGATTGTTGGAAGGGATTAGGTTCTCTCACGTTGTCTAAATCCGTGAACATTTTAACTGCTTTTGATGGAATATCATTTCGGCTGCATGGTATACTTCCTTCCCTAGAGGTCTAGTTGTGGGGGAAGACTATTGCGATCAAGGTTGAGGTGGTTGATGCACCCCTTGACTACAATATTTTACTGGGTAGGAACTGGATGTACAATATGCAAGCTATAGGCTCTTCCCTATTCCAAGTGGTTTGTTTCCCTTTGGATGGGAAGCTCATCACTATTGATAAAAAAAAATTCCAGAATTCGTGTGTAAAAGCATCATTGGGAGTTTCTATCTCGATTATCGATCATTATTATCCAACAAATAAGAATGTGGGTGTGGGCATGTATCCTTCTCTTATGGGAACCTTTAGTTGTCCTGCGCCCATTCTTATGATTGGGTCTAGTCTTGGTAAGTATTCGACCTCATTGAATCTGGTCTCTTTTCACACCTCTCATATGGAGGATCCTTGGATTCTTCCTTCAACGAGTTCTTCGAGTGATAGTTCTATACCTGCCGAGATAGACATGCCATTGCCTGCAACATTAGTGGTGTATCAAGATAATCTTTATCATTTGTAGAGCCATTCCCTTCCTCTTCTCAGATGGAGGAGGAGGACCCTTATNTCCCTGCCGAGATAGACATGCCATTGCCTGCAACATTAGTGGTGTATCAAGATAATCTTTATCATTTGTAGAGCCATTCCCTTCCTCTTCTCAGATGGAGGAGGAGGACCCTTATGTGCTTCCTGCTTGGGAATTAGAGTCATCTCACTCTCAATACTGCCTTGATGATGTTTTTCCATCGGATGAAGCTATTCTTGAGGCTATGTCTGGGATAGAACAAAATTGGGGAGAGTTGCACCATAGATTATATTTCCTTCCTAAGATTGATCGTTTAGAGTGTGATGACTTTAGAGAGATTCTAAGCGAGAAAGTTGGTAGGCCTGTGGTCCCATTAAGCTCTCCTAGTTAGATTGCTGAAGGGAACATGGCTAACTTGTCACCAATGATACCTATCAATATTTCTCATGTTCCTGGTAAGATTGAGAATGTGTACATTGGGGAATATTGTTACCTCGATGAGATTAAAGTGTATACTAAGGTTTTTAAGGAATTTCGTGATCTTTCCACTTGGTCATACGAGGAAATGCCGGAAATAGACCCTCACATTGTCGAACATGAAATCAAAACCTATCCGGATGCTAAACTGGTTTGACAACATTTGTGTGCCATGAATCCTAGAAAAGCGCCCACTATTAAAGTAGAGATAGAGAAATTGCTCAAAGCTGGTTTCTTCTATTCTATTCCCTTGATGGAGTGTGTTTCAAATCCTGTTACGATGGATAAGAAGCAAGAAGTGATCCGAATATGCACTGATTTCCCTGATTTAAATCGAGCCTTTCCTAAAGATAATTTCCCTACACCATTTATTGATCAAATTTTGGATGAGTGTGTGGGAAGTGAGGTTTTCTCCTTTATGGATGGATTTTCTAGATATAATCAAATACAGATTAAACCCAAGGACCAACATAAGACTACATTTATTTGTCCTTGGGGAAATTTTGCAGATCGAAAGATGCCCTTCAGACTTAAAAACGCCGTAGCTACATTTCAACAGGCCATGACCCTTGCCTTTCATGATCTTAAAAAGATTATTGAAGTGTATTTGGATGGTCTAGCTCCTCACTCTTGTTTGAGAGTGTGTCATCCTTATCATTTGCGATTGGTTTTCGAAAGATGTCGTTATTATCAAATTCGGTTAAATCCTCACAAGTGCATATTTTGTGTGAAGGTTGGTCATTGACTAGGATTCATTGTGTCCAAGGAGGGTATTATAGTCAATCCCTTGAAGGTTGAGGCAATACTTCAATTTTCTCCCCTGTGTAACATTCAACATCTTCAATGTTTACAAGGAATGGCGAATTTCTTGCGAAGGTTCGCAGTCAATTTTTCCAATTTGACTAAAGGATTCATGCATTTGTTTAAGAAAGACACCCCTTTTTACTAGGATGAGCAAGCCTAGGAGTATTTTGATGCTTTGAAGAAAGCCTTGGCATTTCCCCCCATGCTTAGTCCACTAGGATATAGTTGTGACTTTTTGATTTATGTGGCTGCATCTCAAGAGACGATTGGTATGGTCTTGGTTCAAGAGGATGAGGAGCTCCATGAGCATGTCATCTACTATCTTAACTGAAACCCTATTGATGTAGAACTTTGTTATACCCATGTTGAGAAGCTAGCCTTAGCCACCGTCCATGTGGTTTAGTGTTTGAGGCCTTATATCCTCCTTCGCCAAAATTTGGTCATATATCACATTAATCCATTTCAATTCATTCTCACTAGAAGGATGGTTGGGGGAAAGTATAATAAATGGATTGTGATATTGTAGGATTTTGATCTCGAGTTTGTTTTAGCAAAGTCGAAGAAATCATTAATTTTTGCTAAGATCATATCAAATTTTCCAAATTTGGATGAAGGGGAGGTTCATGAGGATTCTCTTGTTAATGACCATATATTTCTCATCTCAACCGTGGACCCTTGGTATGGGGATATTATTGTTTATTTGCAAACATTGAAGGTTCCTACTCACCTCTCGTGAGATGAGCATCAATGACTACATCACATAGAGAAGAACTACCTCATAGTGTATGATACTTTGTACCGCCACGAGGTTGATTCCATTTTACGTTGTTGCTTAACCCATGAGGAGGCTGAGGTCATGCTTAATGATTGCCACAGAGGGGGGCGTGGTGGTCATTTATATGGGATTTCTATAGCTCAAAAAATTATGAGAGTGAGTTATTTTTGGTTGTCCATTTTTAAAGATTGTGTTAATGTAGTCAAGAGGTTACACCCTTGCCAGTTGTTTGCATAGAATATGTGCTCGCGTCTTACCCTTTTGCATCCTGTTATCACTGTTGGTCCCTTCACCAAGTGGGGGGTCGATTTTATGGATTGCAACCCAACTTTGACTAGGGGGCACCATCATATTATTGTGGCTGTTTATTACTTCATAAAATGGGCAGAGGCTATGCCCACTAACAAATCCAACGATGAAGAAAGCACACAGTTCATATTTTACCAGATTATCACCCGGTTCGACATTCCGAGGGAGCTTATCACTGACCATGGAAGGCACTTTTAGAACAAAATGATGGAAGAATTGTCTTTGAAATTAGGATATAAGAAATAGCATTCCTCTTCTTATTACCCTCAAGTGAATGGATAGGTTGAAGCAGTGAACAAGTCACTTAAGTCCATTCTCCAATAAACCATTGCAAAGAGCAAGAATAATTGGCATATCATGTTGTATCCTGCTTTGTGGGCCTATAGAACTATGGTCAAGATTGCCGCCGATTTTTCTCCCTATCATCTTATGCATGGGGTGGATTCAGTATTACCGGTTGAATGTGAAATCCCTTATTTGAATCTAGCTATGGAGATTTTACCAGAGAATTCTTCATTGGAAGAATGTCTGGTCCACTTGGAGCAGTTTGATGAGCAGCGTCGAGATGCTTTAGTGGCTCTTAAGGTTAACAAGCATCGTGTTAAGGTCCAGTATGATAAGTCTATCTGTCCTAGGAGGTTTAGTGAAGGTGACTTGGTCCTTTTGTGGGATCAAGCTAAGGAACCCTTGGGTGCATGAAAGTTCAACCCTATATGGCATGGTCCTTATGTGGTCAAGCGTGTCTTAGACAAAGGAACCTATGACTTGGTGGATTATGAAAGGATGACCTTGGCAGAGCCTAGAAATGGGATCTATATTACAAATTACTATGGGCGATATTCATCCAGGGCTGATTTTTGGTATATTATTGTACATTTTGCATAGCGTATTTGGTCTTCTTATGGTTATCGGGTTTGTTGATTAGATTTTGTTTGTTATGGAAGATGTTGATGGAGTCTTCGGTTTAGATAGGATTTGCTGATGGTGCTAGCTGCCATGCTCAAAACTCAGCTTCGGCTGCTTGGGTGATTTATGCTCATATGGGTCAAGTGTTGTCTTCAGGAGGCATATTTTTACGGCCTTTGTCGAACAATGTTGCTGAATATAGTGTCGTGATTGAGTTACTGAGGGATTCCATTTCACATGGTGTTATTTCTCTTGAGATACATCTTGATTCGTAGTTAGTAGTCTCTCAAATTAATGGCTTGTGTCATGTTAGGAATCCGACATTGTTACAAAGATTATTGCATGTAAGATTGCTAGAATGACAATTTGAGAGCATAACATACATTCACATTTCAAGAAATTTTAATCAAGTTGTTGATTCATATGCTAACTATGTACTAGATTGGAATTTGTTTCAAAGATGATAAAAGCATTTCACAAACACATTTTACACATGTAAATAGAATAATAATTGATCATCATAAATATTTTTCATTAAGTCCAAAAAAGGTGACGTCATAATACATAAGTGTCATATACAAAATTGGGGCTTCTGAGCCACCAAAATATACTACACGGTCATACAAAAAATATATACACCTAGGTCTCTAAGCCTGAGGTGGAGGAGGGTGCTGATCATGGTAGCACACCACGACTCTAGCTAGTCAATGAAATAACCGAACTGAACCCATGCCCATGGTACTCCAACCACCTAGCGCTGCATAACCTCAGGAAAGTGCTTGACTTGCATCATGGGAACTCTGTGTTTCAAGTGAACGAAGTTTGTGTCGATGCTTTGGAGTTTCCACTCCACATCCACACCCATGATCTCATCGCCTATTTACCTCCGTCGATGATGAGGAAATCCTTCTAGCCGTCGTGGTCCCACATCTGCATGTACATGACATAGTATCATTATGTGTCATCACACCAAAAACACGCCATTTGTTTTCATATATAAAAAAATACAAAAAAAAATTAATACTCAAAAAATAAAAGTGAGTTGGGGTTCGTTACCTATGTCTCCATATGCTGCTCTTGGTGGTAGGGGCATGTCTGGAACTCTGTAGAAGTCTATCCCTGCATAGGGGTAGTCATCTATGTAAATGATCTATCTTCTCCACTAGAGGAAGAAGTTTACTGGATAGGGGTTGTCCACCCTTCCTCATCCCAGCCTCCACATGACATTGGCCCAGCGTTTCTAAGTTGGATCCCTAAATCCGTCTGGAGCAATGTTAATTCTAGGGCCTAGCCCCAGCACCCACTTGAAAAATAATGCACTCAGTATGCTACCGAACCTAAAGTTTCGTACCCTACCCATCTTGCAGTCATTGAGTTGCTGCTTCATGTTGCTTAGAAGCAAGGTACTCCAATCATATATCGTAGGTCGTGTGCACTCTACAACATAGAACATCATTTACCTTGAAGCCTGGTGGAGTGATGCTAAACCTGTGATCCTTCCTAATGCCAATAGTATGGCCTTCAGCCCCAGGTTTTGGACTATGTTTATCAGGATTTGCCAACATTCTCTGTATCGGGAAGGAAATACATAGCTATGTACTCCTCTATAGTCAACATTCTCTGTATCAGGAAGGAAATACATAGCTATGTACTCCTCTATAGTCAACCCGCCTCCTGGCTCACAGGATTGGAGGTTCATCACCTCCCCTCGATGGGACAAACCTGTGATAAATTATATGTCCTCAACCTCCAGGCTGAGTGACATGCCATCCAACTGAAAGGTTTTAGAGTCTGGATCCCAGTAATCTACTAGCAGCTGGAGTAGCCTTGGATTTTCTATTAATCTTCCAAGGTTCCAAAATTTGTATAACCCACAAGCCCTCAGTGCTTGTTGAGCCATGAGGTTAGCCTGCACAGCCTCTTCAACATCTCCATGTTCTCTCTCTCTCCATTCTAGCACCATCCTGCATAAACCTTTTTAAGTTTCATGAGTATATGCCCTTGAAAATCATTTTTGTGGCTCTGTATGTGACTATTTGAAAAACAACCGTGTATTTACAGAGGTGTCATGGTATTTTCCGTGTATACCCAGCCCTATACGTGGAAAAAGATCTGACGTCCGCATGGGATGAAACACATTATTTGGGATGGCCTAAACAAAAAAATTGACCACTAAAATTAACTTTTTTTGCATGAAAGTGAAATAAGAGGGCATAGGTAATTACCTGGACCAAACGTGGAGTGATTTCGTCGGACGGTGCTCCCGAAATCAACTCTTGAAGTTATGGATACAAAAGCACTATGGTGGGTGAATTTTCAAATGGTATAAATTTTTTTACTTTTCACTATTTTATAGATTTTTTTTGCATTTTTTACCCAATTCCTATAGTTTTTTACCGTTTCTAACCATTTTGGACCGTTTGGACTAATATGATGTTATAAGATCCCATTTTGAGTGCCATTTGATCGTGTCTTCGACCCGTTCGTGTCTATTCGAGGTATCATGTCTAAACTGATATATAGGTTAGGATTTCACATCCGCTTGCATTTTGCATGATATTATGACCGTTTCATTTTAACCTTAGGTGGGAACCCATTCCATGATGTCGCAAAACCTTCATTCTTCTCTTAGAAGTGGCGTTATCTGAATTGTAGAGCTTTCCCATACATGGGTACCCTAGTTACATCATATATTACATTTGGTGCCCATGATGACATTTCTCCTTTAGGTTGTGGGAGTCCCTTTTTAGTCCCGCCATGTCTTTGAGCAAGAGCTTCATACTCCTCTTGAAATTTATGCCTGCCATTTCCCTCAGGAATCCCTTGTATATATCAAGTTGTAATTGAATTTTCATGCGTTTTTCTTGCCTTCTTGAGCTTTATGTCGGCTCCCTGACTTTGAGTTATCAGCCAAATATCCCTAGATTGTCTCATGTCTATCCAAGTAGGGCCTTTTTACATATCTTTTTCAGCTTGATCACCCTTTTTACCTGGAGGAGGCCTTCCCTCGAGTGTCATTATCCTGCACATATATCCTTGCATTGAGCATAGGCATGTTCCACTGCTTGGATGTAGTTTTCTTGTCCCATGACACTCATATCCTCCTAGATTTGTACTATAAAGAACTTTTATTCTTTTTCAATCTTTTCAAAATATCTGAAAAAGTCCAAAAAAATTAAAAAAACCAAAAAGATGGACAGGAAAAGATGTTATCTTTGGCAGCAGTCGAGTCGTGCCGCCTTTGATTGGAGCATTGTATATCACATCCGTTGGTTGGTTTATTAGTTTGACTGTAGGAGCTATATTTGTTACTTTGAGTTTATCTCCATCGATTGGTTAAGCTTCCAATCCCTATGGAGCCTCTGTTGATGCCTCCTATGTCATAGAGATGTCCCAGTTTGCATATCAAGTCCATGCTTCCAACCTTCAGTCACCATTCTCCTTATGCTCTTGTTTGAAGGATGTTGAAGCATGAGTTGACCATTCCTCAGTTATCTTGACTTTCCATGTCGGCCATTCCTGGTACTGTTACTGGTTCATGCACATCTTGTTCGAATTCTTCCACATTATACAACATTACTTTGTAACTCATGTTGGTTGATGGGGGATTCCTTAATGCCCTCCTTCCAGAGGATTCCATTCCATTTACTTCAGATCATTTATTCTTAAATAGGAGTCTAGAGTCCTTTGAGTGCCTTGAGAATTATAGTCATTAGTGGTAGGTTCTCTTGCCATCAAAATTTTTCAGATTACATCAATGTCCCTTGATCAATGGATTCTTCCAAGTGTTCGACCTCAACACATCTATTCAAACTTGTTAGATTGCACTATGTACCTTGATTCCCATTTTCATTATTGGTGTGTGATCTCACGTATGTTAACAGTATGCATTAATGACCGGTAATCAAATGATGGACTACTATGTTCGACCTCGAAACCTCTATTCTCATAGTAGGACATGTACTCTTAGCGGTTTGGGTAGAAGACCTTCTAGCTTGGTGGCATTCCATATATGATACCTCCTTGATCATGCTAATGTTGATGAGATATCATCTCTTGTGATTTGATTCCAGTGTATATCAGATATCTTCATCCACTATGGAGATCTTGATCCGTTGTATATCTTCAACCATTATGGAGATATTTATCTATTGTATATCTTCATCTAGTTTGGAGATTCTGATCTATTGTATATTGTACGTGTCGATGAAAACACATGACACATTTTTTATATCATTCCTATTCATGGCCATTGTACTCTTATGTATCTAGGACTGCTCCATGTATTTGCAGTCATATACAGAGATTGATTATTGTATTGTACTGATGGGTGGCTAGTTCTTCCACCTAGGTCTTCCTTACTCCACTTATGGGATGGATTTTATAATGTATTTCAGCCATCATGTTACCCCTCCGACCTCACACACTAGGGGACATATGCTTGTTGAGTCCTGGAAAATCGCAGGTAATAATAGTAGGGATTCTCCTCAAACAAGCGTTCCTAATTAGCTCGTTATTTTTTGGTATGGGGAATCTATCTAGTTTATGGTTCGACTACCACAGGTCAAGTAACAGTTAAAGCTTATTAAACCGATTGCGGCCCAGTCCACCATTTAAGTGTATTTTTTAGTTTTATGTTTAGGTATATTATGCACGTGCCTAGCTAAGTGCAGTCGATAGAGATAACGAAGAGTGCCACAATGTGATGTGCAGGTTCTTACCTCTCATCTTACCTCTTTCGCTTCTAAATAATAAACAAAGAAATACTAACTAAGACTATCTAACCTATCCCTAGGGAGCAATACTGTGATTAATGATGAGTAATGTACTGCATAACATTCATTTAGATAGCTTTTTATATTTATGAATACATGCATATGAGTAGATAGATAAACAAAGAGATAGCTCATTGTCAATTAAAACATTCATTACTCAAATAAGATTGTGGAAATTTCACATAAATGAATAGGAGCATATTTAGAACATGAAATAATTCATGAGTTAGAACAATCTCACAGTTCATAGAAACAAGCTGAAACATAAGTAGTTCACATTCAACCAGTCCATGTTAAGCATTTGAAACTCCACAGTGCTTTCTCCAGCCAAAAATATAAACTCTTTATTATAAGATGAAATAGTTCTTCTTACAATAACTTTGCACAAAGATCGCCTAAAAAAATGTCCTTCCTTACATCTAATTTACCTATACTTATACATACAGCCAAAATTCTTGAGCTACCCTCTTTGCCCTTTCGGCTTCCCCTAACCTTTCCTTACCAAAATTTTGTCCTCTGGCGTATGAACTCAGAAAAAGATAAATACAATACATTACACAATTAATCAATTATTTGTAATAGTCCAACCAGGATGGATCAGCTTGCTCATTCATGAATTTCTTCCACGCATTGGCATTTGTTGCTATGTTTTCAAAACCAGAAGGCTCTAGAAATATGATAGTAATTTCATACTTAGTATCTTGAGCTTTTACACTTGCCACTCTGGCTGGAATCAGGCAAAGTTTGTCTTCTAGTAAGTGACTGCTAACTACCGCATGTGCTATTTAAGTTTTAAGCACCTTTTCATCTAATCTCTTCACTAGATGAATGGTCTGTTCATCTTCGTTGCATCGTTCCTGCAATTGTTTCAAAAATATTTCATGCTTGGGAAGCTCCTCTAATTTCCTTCTAGTAGAGGTCTGAAACCTATTTTAAGTTAGGAGAACTCTTCTGCAGAATTCTGCACAAGAACGATTCATATTCCTAACTGTCTTTACTAGCTCTTCTGCTGCTTTGCTAGCAAACTCGATCAACTCATACTCCAACTTTATCATCTCCAGATCTTTAATACGTATGTCTACAGGAGATTCCTTATTTTTTTCTACCCATATCATTCGTCCCTATAGAGCTTCCATGATATCCTCTATCCTGTCCAAGAAGTAGGAAGCTGTACTTATAATTTCCTCCAACCTTATTTCTACTTGCTGAACTTTTAACCTCTCTTCCGCCATCTGAAGTTGCATTTGATGAATATTATTCCTCAATATAAGAGCATGCTTCTTTAAAGGTTCAAAATCTACTTTATTCTCCATAACTATCTTTAATGAGACTTTCAATGAATTCTTTTGATCTTCCAAGTCAGTCACTTTATCCTCTAACTTTCCCTTTTCTTTATTCAACTCTTCAATCGATAATTTTAGATTATCTTTTTTTCCTTCAAAACCTGATATCTCTGCTGGAGTTTCCCAAAATCTGCCAGGGTGACCTTAGACTCCTTTCCTATATTGCTTGTGGATAATACCAAAGCATCTTTATCTTCCTGTAGAGTTTGTTACTTTGCCTTGGATACCTCAACTTCACTGATCATATCTTGATATTTCCTCTTCAAACTCTGACTTTCGCTCCTCTCTCTTTTAAAGGTATCTTTCAGCTGTGTGACCTTCTTCTGAGACTGTTATAGATGCGTCATTATTCTGTCCACATTAGCTTCAATGGCTAGGGATAGGGATACCCCAACCCTTACCATTAATCACAGATCTTTGTTGGTACCGTGAACCACTGTTTTATCGGTCACCATCACTCTTGTCTGGCCTCCAGTGTTCACCTTTTTCTCTATTCGTTTAACAATCCTCTTTTTTACCTTGTCATAGAAAATAGTGTTTAAATCAGGCACTTCATCCCCTTCAGTGGGAATAAAAGGAATCAACTCAATCCCAGATATTAACAATGGATCCGCTCCTGCTATACTACTAGATGGAACAACAGGTTCGAATGGATCAGTATTAGACTGAGCCTGTCATTGATCAGCAGGGTCTTGTTCTTCTCGTGTCTCTTCTCTCAATCCTTCAACTACCTTTTATGGTTGCTCTTTTTCCTTATTAGCATATTCTAATCTTAATCCTTCACTTTCTTTCTACCTTCTCTATATTTCTTCTTATTCTGTTCTTTTCTTTTCTTCTTCTTTCTTCTTTGCCGCCTCTTTAGCTGTTTTTCTCTTTTCTTCTTCTTCGACTCGCAACCAGTCCTATGCTTCCTGTGATAACCTATGAGATTCTTCTTGACTTTTCTTTACTTCCTCTTTTTCTTTCCTTTTTAGTTTCTCAGCAGCTTTTCCTTTCCCACCAATAGTAGCTATCTTTTGTTTGAATCGTTTCCTCAAAGCTGTCATTTTTTGAGCATTCGAGAAAATCTCTTCATCTTTATCCCATAAATATGTATACTCAAAATGCACTCTAGCTACTATGCAATAAACAACAACTTTATCCTCAGAGTCATTCCTATGGAAACTCATTTCACCGAAGCGAAAATACTCTAGTTCCTTAACAAATTCCGTTGCAGTTTTTACCTTAGAAAATTTGTAACTCACTATAAAAAAGGGAACTGCAGGATGTACTTCCTTCTTCTGCTCAAATAGGAAATTTTCCACTCTGTCAATGTACAACTGTCTCACAGCCTCTTTATGGGTCACATAGTCTATAGCATACTTAGGTAGAAGGGAAGGAGCCCTTTAACCACCATACATTCTTAAATATAATCCCTCTTCTGTCAAATAATAGTTCCCGTTGTTTTGCACAACTTTCAATGCTTCCTCTGACATACAATTACATTCGACCAAGAAAATCAATGTATACAATGGAAAAATGAAATTCTCACAAATATCCTTGTAATGGCTATAATATTTCTGAGCCCAGAATAATTTATAGGCAGCATACACAAGGGCTCGGTCTTTGTCCCATTGGCACTTCAATGCTGGGAATGGCTGAGTACATAAAATGAAATCAATCAATATTGAACTCATATAAAATTTTGTCTTCTTCTAGGACACTCCTCCCAATGCTGCACTTATACAAGCTGACAGGCTGTTGGACACTATATTTTCGCAATTAAAGATTGTACCTTGGGTAGCCACAAAAAATATCACTGGTACCGAACCTATTTTAAAGCTTTTTTCATTAGCCCTCCCGAAAATTTTGTTTAACATCAAAGCAATGAACCTATATGGAGTGTGGAGGGTTGATGTCTCATACTCTCGGGAAGGTCTCGTACGGAATTTTTTCCCTAGGATCATCATTTTTTTTACTGTTTCCACCATATCTAGGTTGAGCTCTTTCAAACAACTCTCAGTCAAATAGGTTTGTGGTGTTGGTTAATTATAAGCCATAGATACATAGGCTGGGCTATATTTAATGTAACCCTGCCTCTCGGTGTTGGCTATTATCATCCTCGTTACATCTGCCCTTGGCAGAATCCACCCTATCACCTCTGAACAAGGGAAAAGTTTAGGTTTGGTAGCCACTTTCATAATGGCTGATCTATGAATATTGGCATAGATAGGCATATCTTCAAAACCAACTTTTGGAACACTCTGGTTTGAAATCATTCTGTATACCTCTCCCCATTTATACTTCAGCTCAACTCTAGTAATGGATTTAGTATCTTCATAAATAACCTCAATTCAAGTTATTATCTCTACTTCCGGTTCTTCCTCAGCTGCTTGGGCCTCCTTTTTCTTCTTTCATGGAATATTGTTGTGCTGATGATTAGCTTGTATTGATCATGCAAAATAGATTTTGTCCATTTGATTAAGCAAACTATGTATTGAAAGCAACAACAAAACAACCTGAATATTACCATCGCATCAATATGCATGCTGAATAATTTTTCTTTTATCAAAACCAAAAGTCCTTTTGCATGAGAAACTCTAAAGAACCAGGAAACTTGCAAAACCTATCTGCCCTAAACCTGTGAAAAAATTATGCTTGGGAAAACCCTATTTCTTCACAACACCCTTGCGGCTACGGGTAGAAATATTGACTGAGAGCAAAACTTTAAAAAACTGTGGACGGCTAAAACCCTAAAAAAACCCCACTCATCTACACATTTCTCCTACATCCCATGGAAAAATACCACTGCTCAAAACATGGCCACACAGCCTGGGGCTTAAAATGGTGCAACAACGAAAGGGGAGGTGCAGATGGTGAAACGCTCGTCTACACCCTGCCCTTGCTTTCCAAACAACTGTCAAAGAGGCACTCATGGCCGCTGAAAAATAACCACATGGACCGGGCGAGAACAAAACCAGCTGAGTGAATCGACGTTCACAAATAGACAGGTTAACCTTAAATAAAGAAAGACCCACTGCTGATCTTTACAAAAACCTCCGCGGGAAAACAAATACCTAACCCCATCAGAACATATGGGTAAAACAAAAGCAATGCTGGGAAAATAAAATAATTAGGTGAATCCTACTTGGAAAAATCTGCAAATGAATTGGACAACAATGACCTCCATGGGAAACAAATCATCTAGAAAATCGATAGCTACGCAGACTCTAATGGAAAACCAACATAGTGATAATGACACTTCATAAAAAATCTACGGCTTTATAAGCTTGACCGTGAGAGGGGTAATTTAACCTGGCATGAAAGAAAAGTTAACTAGCATCGGAAATATACTCCTAGGAAAACTTGCAACGTCAGATCAATCCATCTCTTCATACCCAGGACATTAGCAGGAAACACACATCAGCAGATGAAATCACTAACTTCTCTCAGTATCAACAAAAACAACATGAAGTCATGGATAGATCCGACACTATGCTCCTACAACGTCGGCTGGCAGCACCACTAAATCCTTGGCTTATTCCAACAGACACAGCTGACGGTAAGAATATTTCACCAAATTAATCAGATATAGGAGAAGGACAGACAAATGGAGACTCGAATCATCGGAATCGCTCTAGACTAGGCTTCTGGAAAATTGGCAAACTGCCTCCGATACAACAGACAAAATGACATCTGATACATCAGAGAAAACTTCGGAATGCTCCCGATGGGCATATCGGGGTGCTAGTCCACTATGCATCTGATGCATCAGAAACTTAGTCAACTATACATCCGATTTAAGCAGACAAACACTCATCATTTTTTTTTAAAGATAAAGTCCCGGTCAAACTTTGAGTAAAGTCATGGAATTCCTTAAGCCCTCTAAATACTAAAAGAAAAAAGGGGGGACTCTAAAAATTAAAATTTTTTGGGGACAATAGTTGCAGCTGCAACAATTGGCGACTACCTGGTGGACATAGATCTCTGAATAACTTATCCTTTGAGCAGCATAATGCTTTGACAGTATCTCTTTATCAGATTTCTTCAAGATATTTGGATTTACAGAATACAAGATTTATGAACTTTAAGGATTGGTGACAGTCCAAATTTAAGAAAGGGGAACCAGGATTTCAAAGTATCGATAACTCTTCTCAGCCCGAAGATATGAGGTTTATTTTACCTCTGCCTTTGGATAGCTTCCAGCTTAGACACCACAGGATTGTAACAGGTGGTAAATAAATATATACGTTTGTTCCTCATTACCATGTCCATTTTCATTCTCTTGATGCTTCTAGACTTTGTCCTTTTGATTCCTCCCTAATTGCTTTCTTTCTAAATTTAAGTTTGGGCCCCTCTATCCATAGTGTCCTTTTGTGTGAGAGATATTTTGATTTCAAGTCACGGATGGAGAAGAAATTTTAGCAATCTTATTCAAATTGTTTTTTTGTTCAGTGTGAGTTTTGATACATATTTGCTTCTTGGGATATTTTGACTCTTGTTAGCCTTTTGGCTTTTGACTGTGGCATGAGATCATTTAAGTATAATACACTGTTTACCCTACTTCCTTTCCATGGGTCTTTTTCTATTAACCCCTTAGGAGAGTCTTTAGTGTGAAATGAATGGATTCTCAAAATAGTACTATAGACTTTTCTGTCCTTTTTTATTTTATAGGGATTAAGCAGGACTTCAATGTGTTCATAATCCATTCAGATAATCTGCTAGTCTTGAAGAATCCTTAAACATTGTGTATGGGTAAATAGCAGGCAGTCCTTGATCAAATATTTTAGTTTATCCAGAACTCTGATGAACTCCAAAATCAAAATTCGTGCTGATTTATTGAAACATAAACAAACCAAGATTTACAAGAAATCAAAACTTGAGCAAGTAAAAGTAAATCAATTGAAATTAATCTAAAGCAAACAAAACAAATCAAACCATTTATTTATGTATAAGAAAAACAAAATCAAAACCATTAAGAAAAATAATGCTCGAGAACTAAACCATTTACTGGTAAGATCTCCTCCCACCCCTGTAAGTCTCGCAATTTGTAAGTTGAGGGGCCTATCTTCACCGCAATCTAAAAAGGGCCTATCCATAGTTGCTGGAATTTAGTGTGCTTTCCCTTCTCATCATGCGGGTGATTCCACTTAAGAACCAAATAACCTACCTCGAGCTCCTTTTTCCCAGCTTTATGTTTGTCAAACCATCTCTTTACCATTTCTTCTTCATGTTTAAACTTTTCTTGGGCTAAGGACCTGGACTCTAACTTTAGTAGATTGTGAATTCGTATTTACAGAACTTCATTATCAGTACCCCTAGAGTCTTGGGCTAGTCTGGAAGATGTCAACAGAATGTTAGGAGGTAAGATAGCTTATTTCCCATAGACAAGAGTGTAGGGTGACACACCTAAGGAGTTCTTGGGTGTGAATCTATCAGCCCAGAGTGCATTAGGAAAAACTACATGCCAGCTCCTTTGATTTTCTATAACCATTTTCTTTAAAATTCTAATCAAGTTTTTATTTGTGGATTCTACTAAACCATTTCCTTGCGGATAGTAGTTTGTAGAATAATGTAGCTTAATTCCTCTTTCATTAGCAAATGCAGTCAATTTAATAGATTAAAAATACAAAGCATTATAAAAAACTAGGGAAATTGGAACCCCAAACCTGGTCATAATATGATCTTGCATAAAGTCCATAACTACATCTTAATTTAATTTACGTAATGAAATGGTGTCTACCCATCTGGTGAAATAATCAGTTGCTGTCAGAATGCAATTATGCTGCAATGAAGAATTTGGATTGATCTCTCCAATAATGTTAATCGCCCATTTCTCAAATGGTTTCGAGATAATCACTAGTTTCAATGGTCTTGCTGCTTTGGCTTGCCTCCCACCGCTCCTTTGGCAAGTATCACACTTTCTAACATGAGCATGAGCATATTTAAACAATGTCGGCCAGTAATATCCAGATCTGAGAATCTTGTGTACTGTTGTGTCTCCTGAAAAGTGACCTCCAGCGGGTCCATCATGTAATTCTGCTACAACCTTCTTTGCATATTCATGTTTCAAGAATCTAAGAAAAAATCCATCGTAGTTCTTTCTAAATATCACTCCATCAAGAATCTGATATAAGGCTGATTTTAGATGTAATGCTCTTCTTTTATTTGGATTCCAATGTTTCGGCAAATATCCTTCTTGCAGATAATGAATCAAATCTCTATAACAAGAGTCTAGAGATGTGAATAGAGGACATACATCCACCATGTGTAATTCAACTTCATTATCCCAATTTTTATCTTCATTGTTTTGACCCTCAGCCATCAACTTACAGAGTCCTTGTCCTTTAATTATGGTTGTTGGTTTGAATTCAAGATCATATTCTTGCAAAGAAGTCACCCAGTTTCCCATTCTTTCTCCCAATTCCTTTTGTACAAAAAGGGATCGTACTGCTAGGTGTGGGACTATAATTTGATGCGGTTCTTAAGTATGTATGGCCTGAATTGCTTCACCACCTTAAAAACTACATAATATTTTTTATCAACTGTGGGATAGTTCAATTCAGTCCCTTGCAAACCAGTGCTCATAAATGATATGGGGTATTCATCTCCCCATTCTTCTTTCTGTGTAAGCACTACTGCTAATGAATCATCCGAAGAAAAAGTGTACAAGATAAAATACTTTTCAAAGTTAGGAAATTTAAGTGACGGTGCATGAGCTATGGACATTTTAATCTTGTCAAATGCACCCTTCTCAGAATCAGTCCATCTGAACTATTCACTCTGCTTGACCACTTGTTGCAAAGGTTTGACGATTTGAGCAAAGTATGGCACAAACCTTTGCACGAAATTGATTGTCCCCATAAAAGATTGCATACCCTTTTTATGATGGGGTAAAGGGATCTGTTCTATGGCTCTAATTCTTTCTGGGTCTATTGAGATCCCTTTTTTGGAAATGACATGACCCAATAGCTTTCCTTCCGTGACAGCGAACACACACTTCTTAAGATTTAACGAAATGCCATATTTCCTGCAATGCTAAAAAATATGTTTCAAATGAAATGCATGCTCTTCTCTCTTCTTTGAAAATATTGTAACATCATCTAAATAGACCACAACACTACAACCAATCATACCATGGAAAGCTATATCCATAGCCCTTTGGAAAGTTGCTCCAGCATTAATGAGTCCAAAGGGCATCCTCCTATATGCAAAAGTCCCCCACTTGTTTTTGAAAGTGGTCTTGAGCTTGTCCTCTTCTGCTACTAATACTTGGTTATAACCTGAGAATCCATCTAATAGAGAAAACAGTTTAGAACTTGAGACCATTTGTAGTATTTGTTCCATGGGTGGGAAAAGGTAATTATCTTTATCTGATGCACAATTAAGATTTCTGAAATCCACACAAAGTCTGATCTCTCTAGAATGTTTTTGCACCCGTACCAAATTTGAGACCCATTCTAAATGTTTGACTTTAAATATGATCTTAGCATCCAACAACTTTTTTACTTCACTTCAAATTAGGGGTTCTAGTTTGGGATGCATCTTTCTCAGAGGCTACTGATAAGGTTTGACTCCAACTTTGATTGTAATAACATGTTGTATAATTTTGGTGTCATACGTTTTTAGGTCTTCGTAAGTTTGAGCAAATACATATTTATATTGTCTGAATAAATCGATGAATTTACTCCTCTCATTTGGTGAACAACACTTCCCCAAATTCACATATTTGGGTTTAGCCTCTATCCCTATATTTATCAACTTGAATTGTAAAGATGAGCTATGTGTCTTGACATTCACTGGATTTCTGAATTTGTTGTCTAAATCAGACATCTGTTCCAAAGTTCTGACTCCTTTTGGGATGAAATTTCCGTTTTGTAGTTTAGCTTGATGTTCTTCGTCATCTATTATGGCTCCTTTAAATGTATCATTATTCATTAAACATTCCAATATTTGTTGACCATCATCAAACACCCTCAGATTAGTGATGTTTTCTGGAACATAAGGCCTGGAAAGCAATTCAATTGAACATCTGTTATTCGTAGGTACAAAACTTGCAGTTGATGTAGTTAACAAGTCAGCTGTTGCATTTTTTGTTCTAGGAATTGAAGAAATATTGAATTCATGAAAATTTATTAATAAATACCAAACTTCATTTTGGTAAGCCTTCAAATGCGGTGATATGCAGTGAATTTTGTTCCGAATTTGTTTAACAACGATTTCAGAATCTCCATACACTTTTAGATTTTTCACTTTTAATTCTATTGCTTTTTTTAGTCCTTGGACTAATGCTTGATATTCAACTGTGTTATTTGTGCATTCGAATTCTAATCTCAATGAAAGAAAATGTTTATTTTTTTCTAGATCGATCAGGACATAGCCAACTCCTGATTCTTCCAACGTTTTAGAACCATCAAAAGAAAGAATCCAAAAACTTTCTACTCCTACTGAAACTGAAGTACTAGCTACATTTGAAACTAGATCTACTATGTTACAATCAATCTTATCATTCCATGAAAACTGAAGGAGATCGGGCTGGAAATGTAATATACTGTTGGATTCTTCAGCTTGATAATTTCCTGGTTCTAGTTCAGTAAAATAGTTTCCTAATACAAAATTTACCGGTTCATTCTTGCCTTCCAACTGAGTTATGCTGTACTTCATTTGAGGCTCTCTCAACACCTTTATTTGGTTCTGACATCCTTTATAGGGAAACCACACATGTGACCAATCTGATGCAAAATATCCTTCTAACTTTGCTGACCAAACCCGGCTCAAAACCAAACCATAAGCATCCGAGATATCTGCTACAACAATATCTATGTACTAACATACCCTCCCATCCACGAACAAACGGATCAGGACATCTTCTATTTATCCTATCACTTCAACAACAATTTTGTCTAATTGAATAACTTGGCCTGTAGTTGGCTTAGGTTGACCATTTATTTGCTTGAAAACTGAAAGTGGCATGAAATTTACTGATGCTCCCGAGTCCACCAAACAATTATGCACATTGTAATTGAAAATATCAAAAGTTAGAAGAAAGGATGGAGTTCTATACTTAGACTTTCCTCCTAAAATTGCTTCACCAATCTCTTCCTCCAGTTGGTTATCATTCCGAGGTTCCTTCACAAGTGTTTCAAGTGATTTTAAGAGATTTTCCTTCTGTTGGGGAATATTGCACATTTCAAACAAAGATATATTTGCTTTAGCCTTTTTTATTTTTTCCACAATGTCATATCCTATTTCATGTTCAGTGAAATTCTTCTTGAAATTCTCAGCGTTATTTTCAGTAGGCTTTATAGGCATATTAACTTTCTTGGGGCTCTGGCTTGAAATGACAAACTCAGGTATGTTAATAGTTGGAGTGTTATTCTTCATTTTCTTCATGTTCTCTTGAAGTTTCTTAATCTTGGGAAGTATCAAGTTATCTTCTTTTAATGGATTTTGACTTCTAGTTGTAACATTTTTCTATGGCATTTCTTCCTCCTTAGGGAAACCTTCATATCCTACGTTGAACATAGAAATACAATCCCATAAAACCAAAGTGTCTTCATCTTGGTTTTCTGTTGGTTCATGATCTTTCTCTTTCTCCTCCATAGTTTTTGTCAACTTAGAATCCAATAACCGGTTCATCACTAAGTTCATAGAGTTTATCCACTGTGGGCAATTCTTATCAGAATGAGGTTGCTAATGGAAAGTACATAAATTATCCATTCCTACATCTGTCAAATTCATGGCTGAGGGACTATGTGGGGGAGGCTTGGGTTGACTATTTTCATCTCTCTTTTTATAATAAGGCTTGTATTGTTTATGGGCCTCCTTCTCTTTCTCCAAATCGATTACCCTGTTTGATAACTTTTGCATCATATTCACCACCCCATCTAACTGCTGTGATCGCTCATCCTTAGGCTTATTTAATAATAGAGGCTTTTTGTTTCCATAAGTTTTTTCTTCTGATTACATAGGATAGTGTTCTATATTCTCCATTTCTGCCTCCACCTTCTCAGCTTCTTCATAAGTATCTACCAAAGTGGGTCTAACTGATCTATTGAAAAACATGGCTAGATCTGGCCCAAGAGCTGAGGTATAATACTCAATTAGGGCATGCTCAGATGGTTTGTCAGCTGCATCAAAGTTATTCAGGTAGGCAACAAACCTATGAGTGAAATTATGTACCCTTTCTTTCTTTTCATTCTTTATGGAAATTAATCCTTTCATTAAAGATGCATGAGTTTTATGGATTCTGTATTTGTTTCTAAACAGTCTCTCAAAGATATTCCAATTTGTAATTGAGTTTGCTGGCAGGGAAAAATACCATGAAGCTACTTTTCCCTTCAGGGTATGCGGTAATAATCTGTAGACTACATATTCATGTTCTGTTGCTTGGAATCCTTATAAATCCAAATAAAAACTTTGCAAATGATCATCCACAAGAATTCCTTCATTTGGTTCAAACTTGGGTAAGGATTTGTCAAAATTTTGAGGCATAGCATCCAATGGGGGTATCAGGTTTAAAGGAGATCTAGCCCTCAAAGCAGGTTGTGGAGGTGGCTGATTTGCATTCACATTGGCCATGATTCTAAATGGAGATTGAGGAGGAGACTAGATAGGATTTCGAAAATGAGAATAGTGAGGGGAGTATAGTCCTAACTAGTTCAGAGGTTGGACAACTTCTTGCAAGGCTGTTTCAACTAGTTCTTCGAGGTATTCCAATAACAATGAATCTTCCAATTGAGGAAAGTCCTTCTTATGAATTTCTCTTCTCGGTAAAGCAGGAATAATAGGTAAATCTCCAATCTTTTTTGCATACACCCTGGTGATTCTTCTTAAATCATCAACTACTTTGTTATCATGGGATAGATATATCTTGTGGTATTTTCTTCAAGAGTAGGTCTTTGCGGGATACTGGTCTCGGAACTGTCACTGGGAATTCTCGAGAAAAAGGACTTCCTCGGCCAGCCATGCACTGGTGGCTCTCTTTCTAGCGCCAAAAATGTTGAGGAATGGAAAATCGTAGGTAGAAACAGTAGGGATTCTCCCCAATAAGTGTTCCCAATTAGCTTGTTATTGTTTGGTATGGGGAATCCATCCCGTTTACGGTCCGGCTACCATAGGTCAAGTAATGGTTAAATCTTATTTACCCGGTTGCAGCCCGGTCCACCGTTTAAGTGTATTTTTTAGTTTTATGTTTAGGTATGATATGCAAGTGCCTATCTAAGTGCAGTCGATAGAGATAACAAAGAGAGTCACAATGTGATGCGCAGGTTCTTACCTCTCGTCTAACCTCTTTTGCTTCTAAATCATAAACAAAGAAATACTAACTAAGACTATCTAACCTATCCCTAGGGAGAAATATTGTGATTGATAATGAGTAATGTACTACATAACATGCATTTAGAATACTACAGATAGGTTTTTATATTTCTAAATACATGCATATGAGTAGATAGATAAACAAAGAGATAGCTCATTATCAATTAAAACATTCATTACTCAAATAAGATTGTGGAAATTTCACATAAATAAACAAGAGCATATTAAGAACATGAAATTATTCACGAGTTAGAACAATCTCACAGTTCATAGAAACATGCTGAAATAGAAGTAGTTCACATTCAACCAATCTATGTTAATCATTTGAAAATCCACAATGCTTTCTCCAGCCGAAAATATAAACTCTTTATTATAAGATGAAATAGTTCTTCTTACAATAAATTTGCACAAAGATCTCCTGAAAAAAGGTCCTTCCTTACATCTAATTTACCTATACTTATACATACAGCCAAAACTCTTGAGCTACCCTCTTTTCCCTTTGGGATTCCTGTAACATTTCCTTACCAAAATTTTGTCCTCTAGCGTATGAACTCAGAAAAAGATAAATACAATGCATTACATAATTAATCAATTGTTTGTACTAGTCCATCTAGGATGCATCAGCTTTATCATTCATGAATTTCTTCCATGCATTGGCATCTATTGCTATGTTTTCAAAACCAGAAGGCTCTAGAAATATGATACTAATTTCATGCCTAGTAGCTTGAGATTTTATACTCACCACTCTGGACGGAATTAGGTGAAGTTGGTCTTCCTGTAGGTGACTGCTAACTGCTGCATGTGCTATTTTAGTTTTAAACACCTTTTCATCTAATCTCTTCACTAGCTGAATGGCTTGTTCATCTTCGTTGCATCGTTCCTGCAATTGTTTTGAAAGTATTTCATGCTCGGGTAGCTTCTCTAATCTCCTTCTAGCAGATTTCTAACACCAATTATAAGTTAGGATAACTCTTCTGCAATTCTACACAGGCACGCCAACGTCTTCCTCATTGTCTTTACTAGCTCTTCTGCTGCTTTGCTAGAAAACTCGATAAAATCATACTCCAACTTTATCGTCTCCAAATCTTTAATAGGTATTTCTACGGGATATTCCTTATTTGTTTCTACCCATGTCATTCGTCCCTGTAGAGCTTCCAGGATATCTTGTGTCCTGTCCAAGAAGTAGGAAGATGAACTTATAATTTCCTCCAACCTTATTTCTACCTGCTGAATTTTTAACCTCTCTTCCGCCATATGAAGATGCATTTGATGAATGTTATTCCTCAATATAAGAGCATGCTTCTTTAAAGGTTCAACATCTACTTTCTACTCCATAGCTGTCTTCAATGAGACTTTCAGTGAATTCTTTTGATCTTCCAATTCTGTCACTTTATCCTCTAACTTTCCCTTTTCTTTATTCAACTCTTCAATCGACAATTTTAGATTATCTCTTTCTACCTCCAAAACCTGATATCTCTGCTGGATTTTCCCAAAATCTTCCAGGGCGACCTTAGCCTCCTTTTCTATATTTTTTGTGGATAATACCAAAGCATATTTATCTTCCTGTAGAATCTGGCACTCTGCCTTGGATACCTCAACTTCACCGATCATATCTTCATATTTCCTCTTCAAACTCTAACTTTCACTCCTCTCTCTTTTCAAGGTCTCTTTCAGTTGTGTGACCTTTTTTCGAGACTGTTCTAGATCTGTCATTATTCTCTCCACATTAGCTTCAGTGGATAGGGATAGGGATACCCTAGCCCTTTCCATTAATCATGGATATTTGTTGGTACCATGAACCACTATTTTATCAGTCACCATCACTCTTCTCTTGCCTCCATTTTTCACCTTTTTATCTATTCGTTTAGCAATCCTTTTTTTAACCTTGTCATAGAAAATAGTGTTTAAATCAGGCACTTCGCCCCCTTCAGTGGGAATAAAATGAATCAACTCAATCCTAGATATTGATAATGGATCCCCTCCTGCTATACTACTAGATGGAACAACAGGTTCGAATAGATCAGTATTAGACTGAGCCTATTCTTAATCAGCAGGGTCTTGTTCTTCTCATGTCTCTTCTCTCAATCCTTCAACTGCCTTTTCTGCTTGCTCTTTTTCCTTATTAGCATCTTCTAATATTAATCCTTCACTTTATTTCTGCCTTCTCTGTATTTCTTCTTCTTTCTTCTTTGCCTCCTCTTCAACTATTTCTCTTTTCTTCTTCTTTGGATCGCAACTAGTTCTCTGGTTCCTCTACTAACCTATGAGATTCTTCCTACCTTTTCTTTACTTCCTCTTCTTATTTCCTTTTTAGTTTCTCAGCAGCTTTTCCTTTCCCACGAACTTTAGTTATCTTTTGTTTGAATAGTTTCCTCAAAGCTGTCATGTTTTGAGCATTCCGAAAGATCTCGTCATCTTTATCCCAGAAATATGTATACTCAAAATGCACTCCAGCTGCTGTGCAATAATCAACAACTTTATCCTCGGAGTCATTCCTATGGAAACTCATTTCACCTAAGTGAAAATACTCTAGTTCCTTAACAAATTCGGCTGCCGTTTTTACCTTGGAAAATTTGTAACTCCCTATAAAAAGGGAATTGCATGATATATTGTCTTCTTCTTCTCAAATATGAAATTTCCCACTCCATCAATGTACAACTGTCTCACAGCCTCTTTATGGATCACATAGTCTGTAGCATACTTAGGAAGAAGGGAAGGATCCCTTGAACCACTGTACATTCTTAACTATAAGCCCTCTTTTGTCGAATAATAGTTTCCATTGTTTTACACAATTTTCAGGGCTTCCTCTGACATACAATTACATTCAACCAAGAAAATCAATGTATACAATGGCGTAATGAAATTCTCACAAATCTCCTTGTAATGGATATAATATTTGTGAGCCCAGAATAATTTATTGGAAGCAAATAGAGGGGCCCAGTCTTTGTCCCATTGGCACTTCAATGCTGGGAATGGTTGAGTACATAAAATGCAATCAATCAATATTGAACTCATATAAAATTCTATCTTCTTCTAGGACAATCCTCCCAATGATGCACTTATACAAGCTGGCAGGCTGTTGGACACTATATTTTTCTAATTAAATATGGTACCTTAGGTAGCCACAAAAAATATCACTGGTACCCAACCTATTTTAAATCTTTTTCAATTAGCCCTCCCGAAAATTCTGTTTAACATCAAAGCAATGAACCTATATGGAGTGTGGAGGGTTGATGTCTCATACTCTCGGGAAGGTCTCGTACGGAATTTTTTACCTGGGATCATCATTTTTTTTACTGTTTCCACCATATATAGGTTGAGCTCTTTCAACCAAATCTCAGTCAAATAGGTTTGTGTTGTTGGTTAATTATAAGCCATAGATACATTGGCTGGGCTATATGCAATGTAACCCTGCCTCTCGGTGTTGGCCAATATCATCCTCGTTACATCTGCCCTTGGAATAATCCACCCTATCACCTCTGAACAAGGGAAATGTACAGGTCCAAACTTGGGTAAGGATTTGTCAAAATTTTGAGGCATAGCATCCAATGGAGGTGTCAGGTTTAAAGGAGATCCAACCCTCAAAGCAGGTTGTGGAGGTGGCTGATTTGCATTCACATTGGCCATGAATCTGAGTGGAGATTGAGGAGGAGACTGGATAGGATTTTGAAAAGGAGAACAGTGAGGGGAGTATATTCCTAACTGGTTTAGAGGTTGGACAACTTCTTGCAAGGCTGTTTCTACTAGTTCTTTGAGGTCTTCCACTAACAATGAATCTTCATGGTTGAGGACGGTCCTTCTTATGATACTCTTTTCTCGGTAAAGCAGGAATAATAGGTAAACTTCCAGTCTTTTTTGCATACACCCTGGTGATTCTTCTTAAATCATCAACCACTTTGTTATCAATGGGATAGAGATACCCTGTGGTCTTTTCTTCAAGAGTAGGTCTCTGCGAGATACTGGTCTCAGAACTATCACTGGTGGGGAATTCTCGAGAAAATGGACTTCCTTGGCCAGCCATGCACTGGTGGCCCTCTTTCTAGAGCCAAAAATGTTGAGGCATGGAAAATCACAGGTAGCAACAATAGGGATTCTCCCCAATAAGCGTTCCCAATTAGCTTGTTATTGTTTGGTATGGGGAATCCATCCAGTTTACGGTCCGGCTACCATAGGTCATGTAACGGTTAAAGCTTATTTTACCGGTTGTGGCCCGGTCCACCATTTAAGTGTATTTTTTAGTTTTATGTTTAGGTATGATATGCAAATGCCTAGCTAAGTGCAGTCAATAGAGATAACAAAGAGTGTCACAATGTGATTCGCTGGTTCTTACCTCTTGTCTTACCTCTTTCGCTTCTAAATCATAAATAAAGAAATACTAACTAAGAATATCTAACCTATCCCTAGGGAGCAATACTGTGATTAATAATGAGTAATGTACTGCATAACATGCATTTAGAATACTACAGATAGGTGTTTATATTTCTGAATACATGCATATGAGTAGACAGATAAACAAAGAGATAGCTCATTATCAATTAAAACATTCATTACTAAAATAAGATTGTGGAAATTTCACATAAATAAACAAGAGCATATTAAGAACATGAAATAATTCACAAGTTAGAATGATCTCATAGTTCATAGAAACACGTTGAAACGGAAGTAGTTCACATTCAACCAGTCTATGTTAATCATTTGAAATTCCACAATGCTTTCTACAGCCGAAAATATAATCTCTTTATTATAAGATGAAATAGTTCTTCTTACAATAACTTTGCACAAAGATCTCCTAAAAAAAGGTCCTTCCTTACATCTAATTTACCTATACTTATACATACAGCCAAAACTCTTGAGCTACCCTCTTTTCCCTTTGGGATTCCCGTAACCTTTCCTTACCAAAATTTTGTCCTCTAGCGTATGAACTCAGAAAAAGATAAATACAATACATTACATAGTTAATCAATTGTTTGTACTAGTCCAACTAGGATGGATCAGCTTGCTCATTCATGAATTTATTCCACGCATGGACATCTGCTGCTATGTTTTCAAAACTAGAAGGCTCTAGAAATCTGATACTAATTTCATGCCTAGTAGCTTGAGATTTTACACTCACCACTCTGGTCGGAATAAAGTGAAGTTGGTCTTCCTGTAAGTGACTGCTAACTGGCTATTGCAGCCGCAGCAATTTCCCAAAATTCAAAAATTTTTAGGACCCTCCTTTGTTTTGGTTTAGCTTGATTTTCTTCCTTATAATGATTTCTCAGAACGATTGTTTTTAATGCCTGGGTTGCTCTACTACTGAATTTAATTGCTGCCTCTGAAAGCCTTAGGAAGCCTGCTAGATTGCTGTCTTTGAACGCATTTGAAAACTTGCTGGAATCAGAAGTTGTTTTGTTTTGATTGTCCACCGTTGCGGGTGGATCTAAGGTTTGGCCCTCCGCAGTTGCGGATGAGTTTTTGTTTATGGAAAAACAAAACCTTCCGACTTCCGACCCGTTGATTTTTTCACGACAGGTGCTTTTTGTTTGGGCAACGGATGCTCTTATGACTCTTTCTTCCCCCGTTGTGGAAGGATTTTCCTTTCTTTTCCCCGCCGTTGCGGACGTCTTTTGGTTCACGATTGCGGACGGGTGTTTGCATTTGGCCTCCGCCGTTGCAGACGGGTTTGGGGTTTGGTTTTCGATGTTCTTTCCAACGTGTGTTTTTCCTCGGCGGAGTATTAGTTTTCAATCTGAAACTTTATCATTTCTTCTTCCCGCCGTTGCGGGGAAAGGTTGACTTTCGTCCTCCGACTCGAAAACCTTCCGACGCCTGATTTGATTGTTTTTGTTGTTTTCCATGAGCGTCTCCATGGCCGGGTATAATTTTTGACTGACCACCATTGCGGAAGGGAGATTACATCCCCCCCCCGATGCGAAAGTATTCCAACGTCCGACGTCTTTTCCCCTCGCACGTGTGAGCAAATTTTATATATACGGGGATGGTGTATTGGTTTTTCCATTGTTTTTTAATCTCCGAAGCACTGTTGCCATCGAGCTGTCAATTTCTAGAGCCAATGAAGGACCTAGCTGTCGTCCAGGTGTCAATCGTGGAAGCTGGACCATCACCGACCCACTCATCTCTCTGTGATTGCATCGCGTCGCTGCCAGGTAGGTCGTTCTTGCCATGCCTCGTTCTATTCAAGGTTTTGTTTGCTGCGGTTAGGTGTTTAGCAACCCCATTTCACATACGTACGGGGGTCTACCCATGGTTAAGGTTTCCGTAGTATTTTCTTCTTGTCCGCCCTGCGTTTTGCGACTATATATATCGGGGGCGTTTTTTCTTTAACCCACGGAAGTTTGTTTTGGCCCATGGCTTTTGTTTGCAAGCCCACGCAGAGTAGATGGAGGCTTGGTACAGGCGGCCGTTATGCCGCCTGCACCTAGCTTCCCCTTGTATGATGATGAGGTCTAGAGAGAGTTTTGCAGTGGGTCTTCTTGTGGTTATTGATGGTTCATCCTTTGGTCGTTTTTTCCTATTTTCCTGGTAGTTCGAGCCCCAACCTGTATTTCCCGCGCCGTCCCGCGCAGTACATCAGGCCTCGGGTGTCTGAAACCCTAGATGATTAAAAGGGCTATGCCGTTGTCGCAGTTCGCGAACTGAAAATAGCATGGATAGTGGTTTTGATGAAAGCACCATTTATAGTAAAATGACAGTACTACCCGCAGCGTATAGTCGAGTTAATGTAATTATCTTCCGCGAGCAGCATAAGCCATTATCGATGTTATCCCTACTAAAGTTGTGTTATTAAAATGTTCAATGTTGGAAAACATAGGCGGCCAGCATGATCTTGATATATACAAAGCCCCTTTATTTGTTTGCTGTGCAATAGAACAAATTGATGAATGCTGCACCTTGCATTGGATGTACCTGCATTTGCTTTACAGATTGTTTTCATTGGAGAAACGACATACTGTGAAATGTTGTAGATTTAATGCCGGCTGAAATATGATTGGTAAAGTTTGTATCATGCAGCAGTAGTATATTGCCCACTTTATTGCACATGACTGAATTTGCTTCATGTTAGTAGTTCTGATGGTCAGGGCATTTTTGGGTTGTGCATGCATGCATTTGTTTCTCTACTTGCTATCACTTTGAACACATGAAAATGGCACTTTACATATGGATGTAATTTATTGCATGGTTGATGGAATGTTTTAATATCATACAGATTTTTTTATTATCATGCTAAGATATAGACAAGAGCGCTAAGTAGTGTGCATTTGGTCAGTCAAGTTATGCAAACTTATATCTTAATTTCATCGACTAATTGCTGCCATGATATACATAGAAAGAATAAAGTGCTGCACTCTGTCATGTAAATGCACGCACCTTGGATGACTCAATATTACAATGTTATATATGGCAGGAAGAAGTTGAGTCCACCATGTCCAAAAGACAAAATAAGAAGGCCCCAGTGGTGGAAGAAGTGCCACAAGCAGAAGCTGAAACAAAGACTGAATACATATATGGAGACACTCAATGTGTTTCTGGTGTGAACCCGAATATCAGTGGGGGGATGTCTATAGGCTCATCACCAGAAGGGAGGTGCCTGATATGGGACTGGAAGAAGAACCCATCTACGCCAACATCGAAAGATCGGCACTCATGAAGGTTGCCACTAGGCCGAAACTCTTCCCATGCTCGGAAGTCATAGGATGGATTCTGCCTGGGGCGGATGTCTCAACAATGATTCTGAAGGATGTTAATGATCAAGGTTATGCTGCGTACAGCCCTGGTTATGTAGCCTTGGCCTACCATCTGCCGGAGCCTGAAGTGTTCGTGTCTGATGACTGGTTGAGTAACGTTAACATGGACCTGATAGAAACCATGAAAAGAATGATGCTAACAGGGAAACATTTCAGGGCTAGAGCAACGAATGAGTATGATACAGCGAGTCTAAGGGCTCCATACAGATTCATATCCTTGATGCTCAACAGAATATTTGGAAGAGATCATGGCAGGTTGTTCAAGCTGGAATGGATACCTATCATCTTTTATGTGGCCACCGATGGGACAATCTTCAACTGGCCTAGCCTGGTTTCAAACAATCTGTTTTCTTGCTTGGCCGCAGCCCTGGGGGGAGAGGCCCAAAAAAAGTCTGAGTTTTACATGAGCTTGATACTTATAGAATTCATATTGTGTCATAAGCCCTTCCCTGGTCTCAGATGCATCTGGGACAGGGAAAGAATGCCTTTCTACGCAGCCTACAAACCTTTGTGGGAACATGTTTACCACAACCACTATAGAGAAGTATGCGAATAGTTCCTTATGCCATTGTACACCCTCATCTTTCTGAAGGAATGTGACTATTTATCGGAGGGGACCATGCGAGTAATAGAAGAATATGCAGACTATTACTTAACAGAAAATGGCATGTATTTCAGAATGTTTGGTGGCTCAAGAGCCCCTTCCCTGCTGCCAAAATACGCAACCGACTATATTGTCCATAAGGAGGCAGTCAGGCAGCAAAGGAACAGCAAGTAAAGGAGGCAGCAAAGGAATAGCAAGTAAATCTACAGCCTTTCAAGGAACATATCCTGGCTCAGAAGGCTAAAATGCTACAGCTGCAAACCGCTTTGGAAGACGAGAGATGCAAGGTCCTTTAGATTGATAGCCGGTTGGGGGAGATCATGGAAACCTCTTCCTACTTCATGGATAGATCCCAATAGGTCCTTGAAGTCTTGAAGACTAGAATAGTAAGGCTGAAAAGCAATGCAGAAAACCCAGCAGAACTACCTGTGAAAGATCATCAAGCCCTCAAAAGAGATCATGATTTAGTAGAGTTTGCTATCAGCACCACGAAAGAATTCAAGAAGGCTGTCAAAAGGACGCAGGGAGCATGCTCAGAATACTTCAGGAGGCTCCTTAATATATTCAACCAGTGCCAGACGGACGCTGAGCATAAGCTTGATGAGTTCCCGGACCATGAGGCCTTGATAGAAATAGTGCAGAACAGATATCAGGATGCAGAGGCTAGAACACAACAGATCAAGGTTATTGATGACCTAGTTTTGAAGAATGAAGTGGGCTGCTCAGCCGTTAGTGTACAATTTTTGGAAGATCAGCTTTGTTTGAGCCCAACAAGGATCGAGGCTATCAAAAATCAAGCCGAGAGATTTGAGATAAATATTCAGTTTCTGGAACCTAGTACTTTTGAAGGCATCGCTAGTGAAGCTGCAGCGTGGAAGAAGTTCATGGAAAGCCAAGCGGGGGCCCTCTTCATAAGGGATTGGTCACCTTTATATTTTGTAATATTTTGTAAAAAGCGTTGGGAAAAAATAAAGTGTTGGAAAAATGAAAGGTTGGGAAGCCCAAAGGCTACTTTGGGTAGCCCAACCATTTCTCTTTTTTTTGTATAAATGTAATAGACTAAGAAGAGAAAAGGGCTTTTTCCCTAGTAAGACTGCAGGAAATATTGTAAGAAGAACTATTTCCTTTTGCAATAAAATATTACAGTTTGCCTGTTGGAGAAAGAGATGTGAAATTTCCTAATGTTATGCAATGGATGGCGGAAATATGAACTACTTTGTTTTTCAGCTTGTGTCCATGAATCGTGAGATCGTTCTAGCTTTATGGCCTATGTCTTGTCGAGTGATTTCTGATTTATTTTTGTGGAAAGTTCACCAAGAGTAATGTATGTTGCTTATATAACAATTAGCTATCTGATTGTTAGAATATTTTTCTCATTTCTGTGTTGTAAATATGAATATCGGCTATCTGTAACTTCTGTTTATCATACATGGAAATAACACATTACTCACAAATAATCATTCTTTTGGCTCCCCGGGGATAGATAGATAGGTAATTAGATAGTTAATTGATTTACTTCAGGGCTGCATATGTGATTTAGATGTTTGTGAACCTAAGACAAGAGGTAAGAACCTACGCAGCACATTGTGTAGTTCCTTGCATCTTTATCACCCTGCATTGTTAGTTAGGTATTTGCATTGCATACATTAAGTAAAAAAATTACAAAAACTCAGTGGACCAGGCTGCAACCGATAAAACCCTTAGTTTTGTTACCTTGACCTACGGTAGCTGGACCGCAAACCAGATGGATTCCCTACACCAAATAGTCAACGGGCTAGTTGGGAATGTTGATTGGGGAGAATCCTTTACTGTTGTCGCCTGCGAATTTCCAGGCCTCAACACTGCTGCATGTGCTATTTCAGTTTTAAGCACCTTTTCATCTAATCTCTTCACTAGCTGAATGGCTTGTTCATCTTCGTTGCATCATTCTTGCAATTGTTTCAAAAATATTTCATGCTCGGGTAGCTCCTCTAATCTCCTTCTAGCAAATTTCTGACACCTATTATAAGTTAGGATAACTCTTCTGCAATTATGCACAGGCACACTGGTGTCTTCCTCATTGTCTTTACTAGCTCTTCTGCTGCTTTGCTAGAAAACTTGATCAACTCATACTCCAACTTTATCATCTCTAGATCTTTAATAGGTATTTCTATGGGAGATTCCTTATTTGTTTCTACCCATGTCATTCGTCCCTGTAGAGCTTCTAGGATATCTTGTGTCTTGTCCAAGAAGTAGGAAGATGTACTTATAATTTTCTCCAACCTTATTTCTACTTGCTGAACTTTTAACCTCTCTTCCACCATATGAAGCTGCATTTGATGAATGTTATTCCTCAATATAAGAGCATGCTTCTTTAAAGGTTCAATATCTACTTTCTTCTCCATAGTTGTCTTCAATGAGACTTTCAGTGAATTCTTTTGATCTTCCAATTCTGTCACTTTATCCTCTAACTTTCCATTTTCTTTATTCAACTCTTCAATCGATAATTTTAGATTATCTCTTTCTACCTCCAAAACCTGATATCTCTGCTGGAGTTTCCAAAAATCTGCCAGGGATACCTTAGCCTCCTTTTCTATATTGCTTGTGGATAATACCAAAGCATCTTTATCTTCCTGTAGAATCTGGCTCTCTGCCTTGGATACCTCAACTTCCTCGATCATATCTTCATATTTCCTCTTCAAACTATGACTTTCACTCCTCTCTCTTTTCAAGGTTGCTTTCAGCTGTGTGACTTTTTTCTGAGACTGTTCTAGATCCATCATTATTCTCTCCACATTATCTTCAGTGGCTAGGGATAGGGATACCCTAGCCCTTTCCATTCATCATGGATCTTTGTTGGTACCGTGAACCATTTTTTTATCGGTCACCATCACTCTTGTCTTGCCTCCATTGTTCACCTTTTTATCTGTTCGTTTAAGAATCCTTTTTTTTACCTTGTCATAGAAAATAGTGTTTAAATCAGGCACTTCGTCCCCTTCAGCGGGAATAAAAGGAATCAACTCAATCCTAGATATTGACAATGTATCCCCTCCTGCTATACTACTAGATGGAACAACAGGTTTGAATAGATCAGTATCAGACTGAGCCTGTCCTTAATCAGTAGGGTCTTGTTCTTCTCATGTCTCTTCTCTCAATCCTTTAACCGCCTTTTCTGCTTGCTCTTTTTCCTCATTAGCATATTCTAATCTTAATCCTTCACTTTCTTTCTTCCTTCTCTGTATTTCTTCTTCTTCTTTCTTCTTTGCCGCCTCTTCAACTATTTCTCTTTTCTTCTTCTTCAGCTCACAACCAGTCCTCTGCTTCCTCTGCTAACCTATGAGATTCTTCCTACCTTTTCTTCTTTCCTTTTTAGTTTCTCAGCAGCTTTTCCTTTCCCATGAACAATAGTTATCTTTTGTTTGAATAGTTTCCTCAAAGCTGTCTCATCATCTTTATCCCAGAAATATGTATACTCAAAATGCAATCTAGCTGCTGTGCAATAATCAACAAATTTATCCTCGGAGTCATTCCTATGGAAACTCATTTCACCGAAGTGAAAATACTCTAGTTCCTTAACAAATTCGGCTGCCATTTTTACCTTGGAAAATTTGTAACTCCCTATAAAAAGGGAACTGCAGGATATATTGTCTTCTTCTTCTCAAATAGGAAATTTCCCACTCCATCAATGTACAACTGTCTCACAGCCTCTTTATGGATCACACAGTTTGTAGCATACTTAGGTAGAAGGGAAGTATCCCTTGAACCACCGTACATTCTTAAATATAAGCCCTCTTTTGTCGAATAATAGTTTCCATTTTTTTGCACAACTTTCAGGGATTCCTCTAACATACGATTACATTCAACCAAGAAAATCAACGTATACAATGGCGTAATGAAATTCTCACAAATCTCCTTGTAATGGCTATAATATTTGTGAGCCCAGAATATTTTATTGGAAGCATATAGAGGGGCCCAGTCTTTGTCCCATTTGCACTTCAATGCTGGGAATGGTTGAGTACATAAAATGCAATCAATCAATATTGAACTCATATAAAATTCTGTCTTCTTTGAGGACACTCCTCCCAATGCTGCACTTATACAAGATGACAGGCTATTGGACACTATATTTTCCTAATGAAATATTGTATCTTGAGTAGCCACAAAAAATATCACTGGTACCCACCTATTTTAAATATTTTTCCATTATCCCTCCCGAAAATTCTGTTTAACATCAAAGTAATGAACCTGTATGGAGTGCAGAAGGTTGATGTCTCATACTCTCCAGAATATCTCATACGAAAGTTTTTACCTGGGATCATCATTTGTTTTACTGTTTCCACCATATCTATGTTGAGCTCTTCAACCAACTCTCAGTCACATAGGCTTGTGATGTTGGTAAATTATAAGTGATATATACATAGGCTGGGCTATATGTAGCGTAACCCTGCCTCTCGGTGTTGGTCGGATCATCCTCGTTACATCTGTCATTGGAAGAATCCACCCTATCACCTCTGAACAAGGGAAAAGTTCAATTTTGGTAGCCACTTTCATAATGGATGATCTCTCAATATTGGCATATCTTCGAAACTAGCTTTTGGAACACTCTGGTTTGAAATCATTCTGTATACCTCTCCCCATTTACACTTTATCTCAAGTCAAGTAATGGATTTAGTATCTTCATAAATAACCTCAATTGTGGTTATTATCTCTACTTCTGGTTCTTTCTCAGCTGCTTGGGCCTTCTTTTTATGCTTTCATGGAATATTGTTGTGCTAATGATTAGCCTGTATTGATAATGCAAAAATAGCTTTAGTTCATTTGCTTAAGTAAACTATGTATTGAAAGAAACAACAAAACAACCAAAATATTACCATCCCATCAATATGCATGCTAAATAATTTTTCTTTTATCAAAACCAAAAGTCCTTTTGGATGAGAAACTCTAAAGAACCAGGAAACTTGCAAAACCTATCTACCCTAAATCTGCAAAAAAATTATGCTTGGGAAAACCCTATTTCTTCACAACACCCTTGCGGCTACGGGTAGAAATCTTGACTGAGAGAGAAACTTTAAAAGCTGCGGACTACTAAAACCCTAAAAAAACCCCACTCATCTACACATTTCTCCTACATCCCATGGAAAACTACCGCTGCTCAAAACATGGCCACGCAACCTGGGGCTTAAAATGGTGCAACAATGAAAGGGGTGGTGCAGACGTTGAAATGCTCTCCTACACTGCCGTTTCTTTCCAAACAACTGGCAAAGAGGCACTCATGGCCACTGAAAAATAACCACAGGGACCGGGTGAGAACATAACTGGCTGAGTGAAACGATGTTCACAAATAGACAGGTTAACCTCAAATAAAGAAAGACCCCCCGCTGATCTTTACAAAAAATACTACGGGAAAACAAATACCTAACCCCATCAAGACATACGGGTAAAACAAAAACAATGCTTGGAAAATAAAATAATTAGGCGAATCCTACCTGGAAGACTTTGCAGATGAACTGGACAAAAACGACCTCCACGGGTAAACAAATTGTCCAGACAGTCAAGAGATGCATAGACTCCAATTGGCAACCAACATAGTGATAATGACACTTCATATAAACTCTATGGATTTATAAGCTTGACCGCAAGAGGGGCAATTTAACTTGGCAGGAAAGAAAAGTTAACCAACCTTGGAAACATACTCCTGGGAAAACCTGCAACGTCGGATCAATTCAGCACTTCATACCTGGGACATCAGCTGGAAACACACATTGGTAGACGAAATCACTAACTTCTCTTAGTATCGGTGAAAACAACATGAAGTCGCGGATAGATTCAGCACTATGATCCTGCAACGTCAAACGACAGCACCACTAAATCCTCAGCTTATTCCAATAGACACAGCCGACAACGAGAATATTTCACCAAATTAATTGAATATCAGAGAAGGATAGACAAATGGAGACTCGGCTCATTGGAACCGCTCCAGACTAAGCTTCTGGAAAATTGGAAAATTGCCTCTGATACAATAGACGAAATGACATCTGATGTATCAGAGAAAACTTCGGAATGCTCCTGATGGGCATCTCGAGGCGCTAGTCCACTATGCATCCGATGCATCAGAAACTTAGTCAACTATACATCCGATATAAGCAGACAAACACTCATCATTTTTCTTTTAAAATATAAAGTATCGAAAAAACTTTGAGTAAATTCATGGAATTCCTTAAGCCCTCTAAATACTAAAAGAAAAAAGAGGGGACCCTAAAAATTAATTTTTTTTGGGGACAATAGTTGCAGTTGCAACAAAGCTATAGCTAATTTTACCACACATGGTTGATCACATATTTATGGCCTTCCCTATCCCTCTGTAGACTCTTTAGACCCCATCGACTTATATTATCCTTTGATGTTCCAAGATCATCCCTAAAAAACACTTGTTTATTGCTGTACACTACTTTTAAACCCATACTCGCGTGTACATGTGACTTTTGACCTCAAACCCATGTACATCGTGATGTGTGCATAATTCCAAACATTTTTGGATTTTTCCTCATATGAGTCCAAAGATCCTGACTCTTGGCCTTCCATATGCCTTGATATCACTCAGATTCGACCCTCCATTACCCTGTTGGAGTGCTATATAAGGAAACCCTTGTGTACATTGAAGAGGAGGAATTGAAGAGAAAAGAAACTATAGTCCATTGTTGCCTCAGTTTGCTTATACTTGAGTTTGCATCCCTTTGTCCCTTCGGAGAACTTTTTTTCTTCCCAAGCTTGCCTTTGCTTTGTGAGATTGCTATCGAGAGATGGAGGATTGAGGTGGTGGAGGCCCAGATGGAGGACTCGGTTTCTCTAGTTCATAGACGTGCCGACAGAGGTTACCACTATTGTAATCTCTGATTTTATTAATAGAAATATCTTTTCCTGTCCAATTAATGTGCATTTGAATATGAATATTGTATCCATGGATGTATTTCATTTCTTATACATTGTTGAATATATATGCTAGAGTAGGTATAACACATTATTATAGAGAATGCTTTTCTTGTTTGCTGTTGTTGAGAGAAAATTGCTAACGCAAGTGTGAATTGGAAAAGCTCAATGGGATCTACTTCAACCGTCAGGAACAAGGGACAATTCGGTATCCCTTAGTGTTATATGTTTGGTTTTTCTTGCATATTGGGAAATATTGATTTTGGTGTCAAGATGTCTATTGTGGTACCCACAATCCATAGGAAGTTTTTCTTTGTAATAGAGGGGGTAGTTGTGAATTTCATGCTTTTAAATTTCACCCCATGGGCCATATTACGAATTAATAGATAAGAAATGTATGTGAAAATGAATAAAATTTAAACATAGTGGAAATAAATCTCTATCCACACATACATCATGCATAAACAAGCATATTTATCACAAGAAGAAAATAAAAATAATTTTACATTCATAGACAAAAAGAATACTTATCTCATAACAATTAAGATCTAATCAATTGGTTGTGTAAGAGTGACTTTATACCAACCTTAGATTCGATCTATATATAACATCCCCAAACCGAGCTATGAGGGCACTAGGATGAAGAAAACACATATTGGCTTTTCTCTCTTAGCCCCAAACCCATTTTCTCTCATGCTTAGCCAAAATCCTCACATCCAAGCATTTACAAGGATCCCACTCAGTCATGTTGACCATGTCACTCTCTCCTACTTCCCCACACAACATAAGGAAGGAATTTCCTTTTATTTATCCATAGTTTTCTTAGGAAATATGACCCTTATAGTGCTTACTAATGTGTGAATAAAGTGTCCAACATGTTGTATGCCATTGGAGAACCTATTGTAACATTAATTCAAGGCTTCTCAAGGATTTAGGAGTAGTTAAACACAATGGGTAAAGGTTCCTATCTTTACCAACCCTTATGCTCACCTACAACCAATATATTTTCTATGAAGTCTGCAATTCTCCTTTAGAATTTGAATTTTTGGTTATTTTCATAGTCTAGTATGGTAATGACAATGGAATGAACAATAAGAGAAAATATATAGTCTAAAAATCGACATGAGAATAATTGGTAGACTCCAAAAGAGATGAGAGGATGGTGAAAAGACAATTGACATACATTATTACCATAGAAGAAAGGACTCTTACAATTATAATAGAAGTACAATCATTCCATGCTTCCATAACTACATGAGGAGACTTTTCCCACCAACCTTACACATGGATTCAATTATTGAATTTAATAAGTCAAAAGGGAGTAATTGTCTCATTTAAGGAATATGGAAACAAAAATATGAGTTATAAGGTTGACACTTGGAAACAGACGATTTAAGCTCCTATAGGACCCCTTTTCTCTTCCACTCTAGTAGAATAAAAACCCCTCTAGTTCTCTTTACATAGCCACCTTTGACCATTTTATGAATTTTACAACATCATATTTACATAGTTTTTTAGATAGCATGACAATCCAACCACATGCTCCTTATTAAATAATTTACATTATACATGCCTCTCCTTTCACAAGTCAAGCCTTGGCCTTTATATATGCAATGGGAATCCATACTAGCATGTGTACAAAATTTAGATCATTTGATTTAATACATTCAAGGGTCAAAACTAAGGGTATTATAATTCCCCCCCGCCCCTCGAAATAACACCATCCTTGGTGTTTCCTCAAAATCATAACAAAAATGGAAATTCCTCTCTCATGGAATACTCCATCTCCTATGTCGCCTCATTGAGACTAAACTACTTCCATTGCACCTTTGATTATTCAATGGATTAGTTTAGGATCAATGTGACTTTCTTATTGAGGAAGCACATTAGCTTTGTTCAAAAATCTCCCTCAAGTTTCATCGGGATCACATCCTAATCAATCACAAGGTTATGATCATGTACATATTTCTTAAGCAAAGAAACATGAAAAATGTAATATACCCGATGTGAATTATGGAGATACTAACTCAATCACAATGAACCAAGTTAAAAAATGATGGAACTACATACAATTTCTAGCTACAGAGGCTATTTTTTTGTTTGTTTGTTTCCACTCTTTCCAAATGGCATCAAACCCTAACTGTTTTTTGATATGAGGCAAGGGATGGACCCCAATACATCCTAATTTAAGTCAGGGACCCTAATATAGACTTCCAACACCTTTAATGGTTGTTATACATATGGAAACCCTTGGTAATGCATTCTACCTACTAGCGCTAGGACATTACTGGATAGTTGACTTCCCAAACACTACCAAAGGATCACGAATTTGGAAATAGAGATTTTTATGGTCATCTATAGAAAAAATAACACATTCATACCCACACAAAATAGACTGTAGCATGGTTTAATCCTATTCTTGTTTCGACAATATGCACATTTCATAGTGCATCACACCTGGGAAGACCCTTTGGGTAGACAAAAATGACTAGAGGCAACTTCCATAGGAATTATGTGAAACTCTTCTACTTTTTCCAGAACACTAGAAAAATATGACCCTATCACATGTATATCAGGCACTAGAGGATACCCACATAGTTCAAAACTATTTAGGAATGCTATTACACTTGATTTGTTTATTTACAATCTCATAGTACAAAAACTAGTAAGTATCAACAACATAATTGACCATGAAACTGGGGGCAAGAGACTAAGTAGTTTTATTATTAATGGAAGGAAAATGATAGTACATATGATATTGTTTTAGTAGCTGAAATATTTCTTCGATTCTTTTCTATGAATGATCCATCTAGGAAGTCGAATGGCTTGTTCGACTAGTTGGCCTAGTCCTAGTCGAATTGTCATATCACTTGTTAAAGATGACAACCAAAAAGTACCCTAAATGGCAACAACATAAACCATAAAAATTGATGAATCCATCATGATCCAGTGACATCGACCACTACGCACTGACAATTCCAGCTTCGACATATTGTCGCTCTATTTACCAGTTGATTGTGCTTCTGTAATCGTTACCAATTCTCTTGTAATTGAGCATAACAGGAAAGCACCCAGGCATTCTCAATACTCTATATAAGTCTATGCATTATTGTTGCATAAATGATGATAACAAATATTCTGGTTCACAATTCAAACATTTTTCCTGTGTGTGTGCCTTATCGTTTTATTGTTATGGATTGTTGAAATAGTTTAATTACTTCCGCCAATGCAGAACTTGAATCATTCAGTCGAATCTGTTCTGACTCTTTGAACAATTGGGCGACGTGGATCACTGGTATCCAAGCACCAGAATTTTGATATCATAGTACTAACTTGGTATGATATCAACAACTCAGTATCTGAGCTACCATCTAGTCTTCAATATTTTCATCTAGACCTTGTGTAAGTTCTTCATAGACAATTATTGTGAAGTTACCTGACCTATGCATGTGCAAAAATGCTTGCAAACTCATCAATACATACAGATGCTCCCTTCGAATTATGATCACCCACCAGTTCGAAACACTCATACGAAGATGGTAGAGTAAGCAAAATGGAAAAGAATGAGTCATGACTAAACCAATAGGATGACTATATGACAAGAAATATTTGTGGATAGCCGACTCTAACAAGTCCAAATGACCTACTAAGCCAACTTCCTTGAGGAAATATTAGGGTGGGAGACACTCTTAGAAATACAATAGGGATCACACTAGGAAACTTCCTGCCAAAAATGATGTGATTACCACAAATCATCCAGGCATGACATGTATGAAAGCAAAGCTCAGAATAAATTTCTGGCAAGAACCTCCGCCTCCAACATATTTGACAAAGCCATCATGGAATCTGAAACAAAATCATAAGCCCTCTTGGCATCGAAATCAAAAAATTCAACATAATAGACTATTATTGACGAGGAGTAACGATAGAACCTGTTCCATACACATATATGGGTTCAGAACAGTCCATTGCATCTGATTGTGGATAATGGAAGCTAGAAGAATTTTTTTTCTGATGCTCTTGTGAAGAAACTAGGTCTTGTCACCACACTGCATCCTCATCCTTTTAACATCAATTGGATGAAGGATAGAAAAGAACTCAAAATCACTCAAAAATGAAAACTTGACTACTTCATTAATCCTTTCAAATATGAAGTACTCAACGATGTGGCATCTATTTTTGTATTCGACACATTGTTTGGGAAACCTTACTTGTGGGATCTACATGGAAGTTATTAGTCACGATCGTAGAAGCTAATTGTCAAAATTCACTACCACTGGTATGGAATACCATAATTGAGACCACATTGAAAATTAAAATGGTATCTGCTAAACAAGAAAAAACGTTCATCTACCATGCTCAGAAATTCGCATTGGTCATGATCAAGTGTCAACATTCTAGGAATACTGTAACAACTTGTCGACCAAATGACAACTGCAGCTATCATCAGCAACAACAAATCTACAACATTCTTAAAGAATACCTGAATATGTTCAAATCACCCCACAGAGTACCGCTACACTGCTAGGTAAAACACTCGATTGAACTCGCTTTGGGTTCTTCTCTACCTAATGCATTTGTCTATAGGAGATGCATTATTGATAACGAATAAATTCATTGACATATCCAAAATTTGATCGATAAGGGCCATATACAACCAAGACACTCTCCTTGTGGAAGTCTATTTGTCCTTATTTTGAAGAAAGATGGGACTTGGCACATGTGCATCGACTACAAGGAACTCAACAAGATTTCGGTGAAGAATTTGTACCCTTTTCCAAGAATTAATGAATTGATTGATTGTCTGAAATGCACTAAATTATTTATGAAAATCTATCTTAAGTCAGGATATCATCAAATTCGGATCGATCCCTTAGATGTTTGGAAGACCACTTTCAATACCAAGGAAGGATTGCTTGAATGGTTAGTCATGCCTTTTGGCTTAAAAAATGCACCTAAAAACTTCATATGATACATGGATGATGTGCTATGACCTTTTATAGGAAAATATGTCATGTCTATCTTAATGAAATCCTGATTTACAGTAGAAAGTGGGAGGTACATGTCTACTTAAATATGGATAAGTGTTCATTTTCCATGAACAATATCAAATACTTCAGTTATTTCATCGACTTCGTAGGAATTCACCTCAACACATAACATATACAAATCCTCGAAGACCGATATATTCCTTGGAACATTCATGAACTAAGAAGCTCTGTTGGTTTGGTGAATTTTTATCGACTATTTGTGCTCAACTTTAGTCACATAACATGGACATTGAATCAGTTGACTAAAGGGAATGGAAGCACTGTTTACAAGTGGAAACCATCACAACAAAAATATTTTGAGAAACTTAAGCACCATCTTTGTACTACAGTATTACTTATGTTACCTTGTTTGCATCATCCTTTCGAGATTGAGACAAATGCCTCAGACTATGCCTTGGGCATGATGATAAGATAGTCTAGTCACCCAGTCACTTTTCATTCATAAACCTTCAATGACACCATTAAGGGGTATTCAACATATGAAAATGAACTTTATGCCATTGTTTAAGAACTCAAGCAATGGAAACACTATGTCCTTGGTAAGGAAATGATCGTTCATACTGACCATAAGTCCCGATAGTTTTCCCAATCCCAATCTAAGATGCACACAACTCAAAAAATTAAGTGGATTAATTACCTGAAACAATTCCAATTGGTAATTAAGTATCGAAAAGGAAAATCCAATGTCGCAGTAAATTGTCTAAGTTGACCACCCATTACTCTCGTTCTTACAGTGATGCATATGCAAGGATATGACACCACCACTTGGCCTTAGTTGTATCAAGTAGAAATCAAATTTTCATCAGTCTATCAAAAACTTCAGACATACATGTCTTCTACCACCTACTATTTCCCGAAAGATACCTTACTATACAAGATCAGATAGCTTTATGTACCGATAGGTGAGCATCGACATAAGTGCATTTGGGATGCACACTATAACAATACTACAAGAAAATATGGAGTGGAAAATATCCTTGTCATTCTTTAGAAGTATTTTTATTGGAATACACTTAAATCTGACGTCGACAAGTACATCTAGTCATGCATGACTTTTCCATTTCTAAATTTCCTAACATACGACAAGGATTATATATGACCTTTCCAGTTCCTAATCGACCTTGGGAATCTATTTCAATGGATTACTTGACCATATACCATATCATAAAGCATCAACATGACATGATCTTGGTCATAGTGGATAGATTTTCGAAGATGGCCATTCTCATTCCTTGCAAGAAGATGACGACAATGCAACATAATTCCTAGCTCTTATTTGAACATGTTTAGAATCATTTTGTCTTATTGACAACTATTGTTTTCGATAGAGATGATATCTTTGTCAACATTTTCTAGAAAACCCTATGGAATCAACTCGACACACAACTTTCTTTATCGACAATGATCCACTCTCAGATAGATGGTTAGAGAGAAGTTGTGAATTGCTTGGTTTTACAATTTCTCCGCATGTATAACCACAAGCATCATCAAACATGGGATGCAAGTCTCTTGTACATTCAACACAATTAAAATTGTGCTCAACATAACTCTACAAGAAAGAGTTCGTTTGAAATCTGCTACGGGTTGCAACCCTCATCGCCTATTGCTTGATGAGTGATTCAACACAATTGGATGAAATTGATAATGGACAATGAGAAGTTGAGAAATCACTCAAGTTTAGGGATCAAATTTGAGACATTTAGAAACAACCGCATGATTTGTTACAATGAATGATGTGAAATTTAAGTCCCAACATGACAAGCATCATATTCCTAGTTGGTTTCAAGTTGGGAATAAGGTCTGGCTACACCTTAAGAAAGACTAGTTCACTGGCCCATAAAATAAGATAAAGACTTTATTACGATGCATACATTGTTCTTGAGGATATTAGAGAAAAACCTTTTAAGATCGAAATTGCTTCATCCCTAGGTCTACATCCAGTCTTTAATGTGGATATACTTTGACCGTATCATGTACCATTTCTAGAAAAAATAGACTCACAGACAATAAAATCTAAATACATACATCTAGATGTTTAAGATCCTATTCCTTATGACACAATCATGGCATTACTGAGTAAACCATACAAGGATGCGAGCAATACCCATGTTTCCGGTAGCTAAAGCAGGACAAATCCTAGCCCAAGGTAAGTGGTATTTTGTTGATGGGGGCCATTTCTTCTCAGGTAGGGAGGAATGATCCATCCAAGAATTCAATTGTCTTGTTTGACTAGTTGTCCTAGTTCTAGTTGACTACTCACATCACTTGTTAAATACAATGACCGAAAAATACTAGAACTGACAACAACATACACTATTAAGACAGATGACTCCAACATGCTTTGGCGTCACTCACCATTACCAAGCGACAATATCGGCTTCGATAGATTGTCACTTTATCTACTAGTCGATTGTGATAGTTATGCTTCTGTAATCATTACCACTTCTCTTGTAACTGAGAATAACAGGAAATCACCCAAGCATTCTCAACACTCTATATAATTCTATACATTATTGTTACATAAATGATAATAACAGAGCTTATGGTTCACAATTCCTGCATTTTTCCTCTGTGTGTGTGTGTGCCTTATTGTTTTATTATTATGTATTATTGACATAGTTTAATTGATTTCTCCACAATAGATCTTGACTCATTCAGTCAAACCTATTGTCCCCATCAAACACCTGGGTGACGTGATTCAATGAATATGAACATGAAATACCAATAGAATTATAAAGATATATATATATATATATATATATGCTTGAAATTGGAACTCTAATAGGCAATGCTTGTAACTTGGATTGAAGTACTAAAACCATGGGTTTTGATATGAAATAATGATGAGTTATGATGTCACCATTGATTTTAGCGAGCCAAAGGTCAACCACCTCAAGATTTGTGCCTCAACTATTTTTCCCCCCAACTACACACCAAAACACTACGAAACTGTAACTACAAAAACACTGTAACTGAATCTTTAACTAGTTGGAGATTGGAACATGATATGACCTGAATTAAAACCTACATAAAATCATATGCATGCTAATATAATTCTGTTGTAGTTGTTTCATAAATCTCAATGAGATGGGAATAGTGTCCAACTCCTCAATCACTAGTTGGATTGCTTCAACTAGCTATAATGGACAAAAGGGGCACATATCCCAACTAATTGCAAGGGGCACATCACCCAAGAATAGTAAAGCTCAGAGATATTCAAGGTAATTGAACATAATGGAAAAATATGGGAATGAGTGCACTCAATCCTCTTTAATTAGATTCTGATGGATTTTTCCTCCTTCTAGATCCCACTTTCTGGGAATTCAAGCCATAGATGAGATGAGAAAACTTTGGTAAGTTACTTGCTCATGTGGAACCAATATCTCTCATCAAGTGCACCCTATATTGTATAGTTTAGGACTTATATATTTTGGATTAGATTCGTTATTTATTTCTTGTTGTTTCCATTCCTTACTATGCCTTTCTTCCAAAAAATATGGAAACCTTTTCTTTGTTGCTTTTCAGCTGATTTCTTGCTTTTTTTGCTGCTTTCCTGCTTTTAACTGCTTTTCCCCCATATTTATTGAGGGAGACAAATCATTTGGTTTTATTCATATTCCTATGTTCCCTCTTGATCGACCTAGACCAATTCCAACTCATAAACAAATATTATAAATTAAATATTCAAAATTGTGGGCCTACAACACCTTTCAATGATTGGATTTAATTATGCAAAGTAACTTTAGGATAGAATTAACTCCCTGATTAATTAATTAATTTCACTCAACCCATGTAAAGCTAATGGGAATATTAGTGAACCATAGTTCTACTAGAATGGGGACATTACAGTCCTCCCCTCCCAAAATTTGGTTGTCCTCAAGCAAGTGAAAATATGGTTGGTGAAGAACTTGTGCACTTTTTTTCCATGGTACTTTTGCAAGGCCGATTAAAAAACCATTTTAACCTTATATCCATAATATATGAACCCTTTTATAATCCTGTATTGGTCACCCTTCACCATAAATTCCATAATGATCCTATTTTGGAACACTCCATGGCTAGGTGAGCTACAATATATGGGTGGAATCCCTTTTTGATTCTCAGGGAAATTCCCTGAAATCCTCTCACTCACCCTTCTATAAGTATTCAAGAAAACAGGGTGAACATACTGCCATAAAACCACACCTTGGCATTCTTTGGTAGCATCAACTTTAAGCATTAAGGGTGGAGAGAAACCTGATGAGGAAACCACTGAGAAAGTATCCATCATTTTCTTAACGCTTTTGAAAATTCTTTTAAATTTATCACTCCAATAGGAAACTCCTTTCGTTACTTGGACAACCATATGTGTTGTGAATTGAAAGGATATTTTAAGAATAAAACCTTACATGTTGGAATATGAGTTTAAAAAATATATTTTGATAAATGAATTGATGATTTACAGAGATAGTAAACCATGTTAAATATGGCTGATAGGGTAATAGTCACGTCTATTAACAAATAGACATGCCCTATAATAATTAATAATTAATGATTACTTAACCTATTAGTAAATAATAAACTGATATTAATTAACCATTGTAATAACCAATTATGTTTATTACAAGTCATCTGGCCTTGAAAATATTCGTCCACAAATCTTCAGTAAGCATGCTTCAACTAGAGGTCTTGCCATGAATAATGGTACCACGGTTTAGAAGTTCTTGACATAATTGGCTGCATTTCCATTCAAATATTTTCATGCATATGATTATGTAGATAAACACATAACAACTATATGGAGTATTCTTTTGAGCTTCTAATATGATAGTGTTCTTTTGATATTCTAATTTGATATAGATTTATGATATTTCTGCATGCTTTGATATGATTTTCTTATTTGTAGAGGCAACTACTAATAATGGACTTACTTCATTGTTTGAAGAGCTTGTCTTTAGTTGTTCCCGAGGAACATTTTGATGTTGAGATTTTATAAAAACTTGAGTTATAACCACTGGTAGAATTCTCATTTCTTCATTTGTCCCAACATCCTCTGGGTTTTGTTCTTCTACGTTATCCCGATTAAGGCCATTGTCATTTTCTTTACAAATGATATTGATATTGTGATTTTCAATATCATATTGATCTTTCATAAATTTGTATTATACCTATCCCGTTTCATCGCCCTTGTTATCGTATTCTTTAACAAGTCCTTATTCTAGGGTTCCACTAGATAATTTTATAGACTTTTCAGCTGGTGTATTAATGTGCCTTACTTTCCTACCTTGTAAGAAGTCACAACGAAATTATGGTAGATGTACATAGTTTTTACTGAGTATCGTATTTTGAGGTCTATAGTTGGGGTGTCTGTTGTTATCCCTCTCGAATTCTGGTGGCCTGAATATTTTGTGATTAGGGATATAAGGAGGTAGTCGTTGTGGCCTCCCAAGTTTCTAAGTAAATAGGAACAAGGGAGGCCACAACGAATACCTCCTTATATCCCTAGGAACTTGGGAGTCGCATTTGATTGTCCTATTGGGAGTGCTAATGCAGTTTCCAGCCTTCCCTCGTGTTAGCACTTGTGCTAATTTTTGAAATTTTTGATAGGCACCTACTGTGACTTCCTTACAGAAAAGGGGTATGGACAAAAAAATTCTATTTCTAATAGACTTGAGGATGCTAGGAGTTCTTTTCATATGCCCAATCATCAAATTAGGGATGCCCCATGGTGTGTGAGCTAGGTGCGGGCATTGAGGATTTCACGATGGATGATGTGTGCGAAAAGTTGAGTTATGAGGGTGTGCAAAATCCTTCATCCTATTTGCATACCAACGACCATAGGTTTGGGTGGACCAGATCTGTGGGGAGGAATCATTTTGCCTCCCAAAATTTCACAATAGATAAGCTGGGGTGGGGCTGTGAAGTGATGGAGGGCCCCACAGTTTTGAAGGATGATGATCTGAACAAAATCCAATGCATGGTCCTGGCTGATTTCACAACAAGAAGGCGTATGGCGGTTAAGGGAATGGGACGATGTCAAATATCGTAGAGCCCCGCACCTTCAACGATGGACATTTGGAAGGATACTTAACCGATGGTACTAATTTGTCTTTCAAAGGAAAATTGTGCGAAGGTTAGTAAGCAGACATATCGCGACATGGAGTAGGGACCACATGAGGTAGCAGTTGAGAACTCTTGTGGAGAAAATCTATGGTCATGATTGCTGCCGCCGTCTGAAGGAGTTGATGGGAATATGGAGGAAGGGACTACGAAATAGAAATCAATGTAGGAATGATCGATGACTAGGTCATGTCTCAGGATCCTAAAGACCTCCACCTAATGTGCATAATAACAAGGGACTCTATAAGTGGTTAGGCGATGGGGGTAGTTATGGCCTTTACACTCTGTACGACTAGGAAGGAGGGGCACTGAGAACCAGGGCATACCATGTCAGCATGAGGAGGAATCAATGAGGTTCCAAGTGTCAAATCCACACATCATGAGAGGTCCTAGGGCTGATCATAAGTGAGGTCGAGGGTCACTTCAACAAATAATATAAGGAGTTCAAAATGAAAAGGGGCGGTGTAGTTTGCATCTTCGCATAAGGGAATTGGATCAAGAACCCACGTGATAATCCATGTTGTCATCATGCCACTTGATGATGATGTGTGTGAAGATTCAATAGGAATGTCATTGAACTTAACTTCCCAGCTTGATACAATGCCACAATCGGAGCCGTTTGAAGATATAGAGAGTATGAATGCTGATGAAGAATGGGATGGCTACTTTTACTCTGCTAAGGGTCTTGGGGGTTCTGACAGAAGACCTATTATGGATTTTGTACTTAGGAGGCCTATTATCCAGTGTTCTCTATTGGTCGGTAGGCATTATCTAGAAACCCAACCCCCACTGGGTCTTCACACATCAACAACTCCAGCCATCGAGGTAAAGATGTTCACTGCACTAGAGAGGTTTTTTGATGTTGGTAAATACCGTGTTGTCCTGATAAATTGCAACACCATTTCTGGATAAGTGCTTGAAGTTCCCTATCCTAAGAGCATTCCGCCAAAGCCTCCATATAAGGATGTGGACCCCATTACCATGATACATAGCATCCATTTCTAGGGTTGGTCGGTTTGGATGAATGTTCAGACTTGGGAAAAAATAAGCAGGAGTATTCATCATCATTGTCTTGGACTCATATTTCCAACTTCATCTAGGATGATGAAGAGTCTCAAGAAGTGTTGCGCTAGCATATCCTGTAGGGAGGATTTGGTCTCGGTAGAAGAAGCTGACAAGAATAACAAGCCCATTAAATATTCAGGACTGTTAAATAACAGGTCCGTCTTCTCTAGGTCTACAAAAATAATAGCGTTACTAGGAGACCTGGATACTGGACAGAGGGGCAAACATAAAAGGAACATAAACCTCCCCACCAGCTGTGAACACAGGCAGAACATGTTTTTGGAACATGGAGGAACATGAAGGTCGAAAGTGGAAAGGGTCACTTCGGGGATTTTTCAAATATGCATGACAGAAAGCGCACAAGAAGAATAAAATAATTAATGCCAAAACGTCACTGTAAAAGCAAGCAAGCTTGCATTCAAACGTTGCAGTATCATCTGATCAAGCGTGCACGATATATCATGTTTCCTACTTAGGTAGTAAATCGTGGCTAATATTCCACCTTAGGTAGTTTTTTAGGATTCAACATGATTGTCCTGGGTTAACCCCATTTTTTGTAACCAATTTTGATACCATGTTTCAGGAGGGGTCTCGGGATCCCTTGTCTTATAAATAGAACCTCCTCATAGGAGGATAGGGGTTGGATTGAATTTCATTTTGAGGCCTCAGCACTAGTATTGTACCTCTATAAACATTTTTGGGAGTAGTAATGAAAATGCTTCTCCGCAGTCATGAGATTCATCATAGTGTCTGTATTTAGTTTGTGTTATCTATTTATGCCATTTTCATATGTGTTATTTCCTGCAAAAATGATTTCTAGTTGTACGAGAAGAATTTGTTTCATTAAGCACTCTTTTCGTCATATGTAGCATTCCTTATGTGTTTGTTATGGTAATTATGGAATTCATCCATAGTTAGATGCTCTATCTCTACCATTTCCCTCATCATGTTATTTTGCTAAAGATGTTGCAAGGGATTCATCCATAGATAGGTGCCCCTTGTCGTGCTGGGATTTTATCTTTTCTCCTACCATCGCTTAAACATATTTGGCTGAATGTTGCCCTTACTTTTCCTCATAATACATAACATAAAATAATTTTTCATCATCTACTGTAATGTCCTTGAATGTTTAAGACTGCGACTCCATCACCAAATGGTTTTAATATCTGTTTTTATTTCAACCTTTTAGTTTATAAACAATGCTGTTACCAATAGAAATATAGTCTTATGCATGCTTGTTTAAAGACAAATGTACATGTGAATGCTACTGTGACAAATGAGAGAGCCCTCTCTGATTGCATTGGCTATAATGTGGTCTAAAGTTGGTTTGAAATGGTTACCCATATGACTTCCTACTGCAACCATAGGAAAATTACAGGGTGCTAATGTTTGGCGCCGTTGTTGGGGAACAAAAGGGAAAATGATCCCTAGGAAGAAACGACATTGCTTAGTTCTATGACTTGGTTGAGTAGCTGGTCCTAGACATATATTGATTGTATATGCTTTGACGATTCCACTCAAGGCCTCCAATAGAGACTCCACTGGGAACATTGGCCACCCAGAAGCCGCAAAGGTTTTTAGAGGTTCCATGGTGACTCCACCGGGGAGAATGAGCCCAATATATTGAGACCTGGAAGGGCTTGGTGAAAAATGAGGTACTCTTGTGTTCTTCTCCAAGATATCTTGTCGTTCCTAGTGCATCTTTAGTTATCCTTCCCTGGGCTGGCCAAAATGGTTTTCAATATCTTTCATGCTCAGGGAAATACCCTAAGTCCACCCATGTATACCCTTCTTTGAGGACCGAGAAATCCCCTTTTCCCTATACATATGATTCAGACCGAACCCCTTCATTTGAGCCCCACAAGGAAAATAATTATCCCTACAAGACTTGTGATGCTACTGCTAACCCTGCTTCCTTTTCTGAGACCCCAAATAGGTATCTCCCATCCTCGTATGATCTAGAATGCTCTCTTCCCTCCTATAAATGGGTCTCATCAAAATCCACTGTCAAAGGACCACGTGCCGCTACGAACTTTCCTCTCGTCACTTTAGACCTTAAAGAAACTTCATCATCTAGTTCTATAGTCCCTCTCGAAGACTCTGTCATAACCCCAATGGAGGCTAAATGGTTTTACCCCATAATTCTCCCTACGGTCCTTCATGACCTTCCCCAGGGTTATGCCCAAAGGATTAAGCAATTTATTGGGAGGAAGGGATACTCAGGTGAGGAGGATTTGGGATGGTTTACAGACTGGATTGACCTAGAATAAGTAAACCACGATGACATTAAGGTCATACTGTTTGCTCAAAGCCTTGTTGGTGAGGCAAGAAGATGGCTCACCAGTCTTCCAGACAGCTCCATCTTGCTCTATCAAGCTCTTGAGGACACCTTCAAAGACAAATGGGTAGAAAAGAAAGACCCGAGGAGGTGCTTGTCCTAGTTATATTCCATAAAGAGGGAAGGGAGCGAGTTTGTTTAGGAATTCTCTGACAGATTCACAAAATATATATAATGCTATCCCTTCCGAGTTCAAACCTCCTCCTAGGGCTACCCAATTCAAGTACGTTGAAGATTTTGATAGCAAATTCACCTTATGACTGAGAGAAAGAAGTCTAGTATCTCTTGAAGACATGATGAACGATGCCATAGAGGTGGAAATGAACTTGACTACTGCTAAGGAAAAGGGGACATAAGAAAAAGAAAGAAGAAAGAACGAAGATCTCACCTAGCTTCCTAGCTATAACACACCAGAGGCCAGGATGAATGAGATGATGGAGGCAATTGAGAGGTGGATGGAGAGATTCATGATGGACCACAACCCCTCTCCCATAAGAAATAAGGGATTTAGAGTACCTTTGTGTGTTGAGAAAGACCAAACTATGCCTGAAGATATGCAGGGACATACGAGGCCACCTCTACTCATGGAAGAGGAAAAGGACAAAAAGCTAGAGTCTCCTTTTCCTCCCAATCCTGCTTCTCCTAAAGAATACAATCAACAAGAGGAAGGTAACTTCCTACGATTAAGCTTTGCCTCATTTGATTTTCTGAACCAAAGATTAAAGGTTTCTAATCAAGCATAGAGAACAAGGGTGAGGAATGATGTTATGGAATTTTTGAGAATGCATGATGAAGGGGGTGAACAAGTAGAATCTACAGTGCATTTTACTCCCCCTCCTTATGAGCACAAAGATGAGAAATCTAGGGCTTCACAAGAGGGGTATTATAATGAAGAAGGTAGCCTTCTTGTTGCAATCCATGTATGTGGGGGTTTTGAGTCAGTTTTCAGTCCTTTGCTGTATGATAAATATGAGGATGACTACTTAGAGGATGAAGGTATTAAGTGGGATATCTCTTCATGTTCTTTCCATGCATAATATTTGGATTGAGAGGAGCGCATTTCACTTGATTTCATGGAAGATATTCTTTGCAAAATGCATGAGAGAGGGAAGGTTTTGGGTTCTGGAATTTGGAGTGAAGAAATGGGTACCCCAACCAGAAGCGATAGGGAACATCCTTTGCATGAATATTTTTAAGAAAAACTTGGTAGTATGCAGGGGAAGTTACAGTTGGAGAAATGATCATGGAGCCAACAAATTGCAGAAGAAGTTGAACACAGTCATGGATTTTATGATCCAGTGGTTGAATACATGGAGTGGTTTTGTCATGATAGGTGTATAAAAGAATTTTCAAAGGGTTGTCATGGCTCGGTGGATACACATGTGGAGAATCCTGGTAATGAAAATGGTGGGATAGCTATGTCTAGTAAGGAACAGATTTTCAGCCATAGCCTCTTACTATTCAACTCTCGTCATTGTTGTTTTCAATCAATCCCAAAGGGAAAATATGCATGTGGGATCATTTGCTTGATTGGATTCACTAGAAGCCAAAAGTTACTTCGATGGGCATTGATGGTCAATAGGTAGGGTAGGTAGGAATGAATAAGGTCAGCATAGCGAGCATCTCCTTTAAGAAATTATTTCATTTTCTTTGTCTGTTCAGTTTTGTTTATAGAGCATGTTGTGGGGTTTCCAAGAAGTACTTATAAACTAGCTCAATGGATCATGCACATGATATACACAGGTTCTTTTCTACCTCACAGAGATGGTAGAATCCCTGAGTTGGAGCTGCTATTAGCACTTGTGATAATTTTTGAAACTTTTGATAGGCTCCTGCATGTGACTTCCTAACAGAAAAGGGGTATGGCCAAAAAAATTCTATTTTTGATAGGCTTGAGGATGATGGGAGGTCTTGTCCTATGCCCAATCATCAAATTTGGGGTTCCCCATGGTACGTGAGATAGGTACAGGAATGGAGGATTTTATGATAGAGGATGTGTGTGGAAAGTTGAGCTATGAGGGTGTGCGAAATACTTTGTCCGCTCTCCCTCCCAATGACCACAGGTTTGTGTATATTAGATCTGCTAGGAGGAATCATTTCACCACCTAAAATTGCACAATAGATAAGCCGAAGTGGGCCTACAAATCAATGGAGGGCCTCGTGGTTTTGAATGATGACGATCTGACTAGGATCCAATCCACGGTCTTGGCTGATTTTGTAGTAGGAAGGCACATGATGGTTAAGGGAATGGGATGATGCAAAATCTCATAGGGGCCCGCACCTTCGACGAAATATATTTGGAGGGATACTTAACCAATGGTAATGATATGTTTCACAAAGGAAACTTGTGCGAAGGTTAGTAAGAAGACAGATCGTGAAATAGAGTAGGGACCACAGGAGGGAGCGGTCGAGAAAATCCATGGCCATGATTTCTACCGCTGTCCGAAGGAACTGTTGGGAATAAAGAGGAAGGGACCATGAAATAGAAATCAAGGCGGGCACGAGCGATGGCTAGGTCACATCCCGTTATCTTGAAGACCTCCACCTAATGTATGTAATAATGAGGGACTCTATAAGTGGTTAGGTGGTGGGGGTAGATATGGCCTTTACACGATGTACGATGAGGAAGGAGAGGGCACTAAGAACCATGATGTACCATGTCAACACGGGGAGGAATCGACGAGGTTCCAAGTGTCAAATCCACACATCATGAGAGGTCCTAGGGCTGATTATAGGTGAGGTCGAGGGTCACTTCAACCAATAATATTAGGATGTCAAAATGAAAAGGGGCGACGTAGGTGGCATCTTCGCATAAGGGAATTGTATCACGAACCCACATGATCATTCATGTTGTCATCATACCACTTGACAATGATGTGTGTGAATATTCGATAGGAACGTCGTTGAAATTAACTACCCATCTTGATATAATATCACAGTCAGAGCTGTTCGAAGAAATAGAGAGTATGAATGCCGATGAAGAATGAGATGGCTATTATTTATCTGCGAAGGGTCCCGGGGGTTTCGACAGAAGACTTGTTATGGATTTTATATTTAGGAGGCCTATTATCCAGTGTGCTCTATTGGTCAGTATGCGTTATCTAGAAACCCAACCCCCACCGAGTCTTCACGCATCAACAACTCCAGCCATCGAGGTAAATATGTTCACTAGACTAGAGAGGTTTTTTTATGTTGGTAAATACCATGTTGTCCTGATAAATCATAATGGAATTTTGGGAGCAGTTCCTGAAGTTACCTATCCTAATAGAATTCCACCAAAGCCTCCAGACAAGGCTATGGACCCCATTACCATAATACATAGCATCCATTTCTAGGGGTGGTCGGTCTGGACGAATGTTCGGACTTGGGAAGAAACAAGCATGAGTATTCATCATCATTGTCTTGGACTCATATTACCAAATTCATATAGGATGATGACGAGTCTCAGGAAGTGTTGCGTTGGCATATCCAGTAGGGACGATTCAGTCCTTGTAGAAAAAGATGACAAGAATGACAAGACCATTAAAGATTCAGGGCTGTCAAATAACAGGGTCGTTTTCTCTAGGTCTACACAAATAACAGTGTTATCATGAGACCTGGATACTGAGCAGAGGGCCAAACACAGAAGGAACATAAACCTCCCCACTAGTTGTGAACACGGGAAGAACATGTTTCTAGAACACAGAGGAACATGAAGGTCAGAAGTAGAAAGGGTCACTTCGGGGATTTTTCAAATCTGCATGACAGAAAGCACACAAGAAGAATAAAATCATTAGTGATGAAACGTCACTATCAAAGCAAGTGAGGACGCATTCAAACACCGCAGTATCATTCCAATCCAGCATGCCCTATATATCACGTGTCCTATTTAGGTAGTAAATCGTGGTGAATCTGTCACCTTAGGTAGCTTGTTAGGATTCAACATGATTGTTCCGGGTTAACTCCATTTTTTGTAACCAATTTTGATACCCTATTTCAGGAGAGGTATGGGGAGCCCTTGTATTATAAATAGAAGCTCCTCAGAGGAGGATAGAGGTTGGATTGAATTTCATTTTGAGGCCTCAGATCTAATATTGTAGCTCTGTAAAAATTTTTGGGAGTAGTAATGAAAATGCTTCTCTGCAGTCATGAGATTCATCATGGTGTCTGTATTTAGATTTTGTTCTCTGTTTATGCCATTTTCATATGTGTTATTTCCTGCAAAAATGATTTCTAGTTGTACGAGAAGAATTCATTTCATTAAGCGTTATTTTCATCATATGTAGCAATCGTTATGTGTTTGTTATGGTAGTTATGGAATTCATCCATGGTTAGTTGCTCCATCTCAACCATTTCCCTCATCATGTTATTCTGCTAAAGGTGTTGCAAGGGATTCATCCATAGATAGGTGCCCCTTTTCGTGCTGGGATTTTCTCTTTTCTCCTACCATCGCTTAAAGATATTTGGCTAAATGATGCAATTACTTTGCCTCATAATAGAGAAGAGAAAATCATTGTTCATCATATTCTAATGTCCTTGAATGTTTTAGACTCTGACTCCATCTCCCAATGGTTTTGATATCTGTTTGTCTTTCAATCTTTTAATTTACAAAGAACACTGTTACCAGCAGAAATCTAGTCTTCTGCATGCTTTTTTAAAGATGAATGTACATGTGAATGCTACCGTGACAAATGAGAGAGCCCTCTCTGGCTGCATTGGCTAAAATGAAGTATAAAGTTGGATTGAAATGGTTACCCCTGTGACTTCCTACTGCAACCATAGGAAAATTATAGGGTGCTAACACCTCGCTTGAGATTTTGGAGATTGCACCCAATTCTACTATCGTAAGTGCCATAGCAGTTTCCTGCTTTCCCGCACTTGAGAAGTGAGATGTCATAGCCACTTCTTCTTCATAGGTTTCTTCATCATTTTCTCTCAACATTAGCTTAGTTTGAGCAATAATTTCTTCAGGGTCTGATCTTGTTACCTGTTCTTCCTTAATTCCATCTTCGTCAATCGTTTCTTCTTGGTTAGTTTCTTGACTATTTTCAGTTTCTTTTTCACGGTTTTGTTTTAAATTGTTTTTTATCATTTCTTTCATAATTTTAAAGTCTTCTTCATATTTTCCCCACTTTTTGCTTATTTTCTCGATTCCCTCAAAAATTTTATCCCGTGATGACGACATTTCTATATTCAAAGTCTTGATAATTTTTTTTGAATAATAATAATTATTAATTAAGTAATTAATCAATTAATATTATCATTATTTTTTATAAACTATATATATAATTGAATATATAGTTTTTTTGGGGGATTAAAATATTATAATAAAAATTTTAATATTATAATTTGAATTATGAAAACAATTATTAATATAATAAAAGATATATTATTATATTTTTTTTTCTTTTATAAAAAATAGGGTTTTTAGGTGTTGGAGAAGGAAAATGTGGAGGGGTGACCGGAAAGGAGGGGGGAAACCTGGTGTGAAGGAGGAATGAGGAGAGGATCAGCAGTAGTGGAGTGAAAGCCGAGATCGAGGGGGGGCTCAGATGGAAACTAGGAGCAGGGTGTGATGTCATAGAATTGAATGAAGGAGGGGAGGGATGTGTGCGAGAATTACATGTAGCGAGAAAATGAGTGTGAGGTGAGGCATGTGTGCTTGCGATAGCTCTTGTGAATGGGAGCTGGAGAAGAAGAGTTATGTAGAGGGTAGCATGAGGGAGGCTAGAATTGGGGACTAATGGGTGTGTGGGATATGTAAGAGAGGGGTTTCTATGACTTGAGTGAGTGGAGAGCTCAAGCAGTAGTGTTGAGTGCTGCAGAATGAGGGGCAAGGGAGTGGGCGATGGAAGGTAGTGTGAGAGACTGAAGGAATTGGGGAGAGTGTGCAGGTAGGGATGACAAACACCGATAGGTGTTTAGGGAGACTACATTGGAAGTGTCGGTTGAATGAGTATGGAGTGTGATGCGTGGAGCACAATGTGGAGAGAGATAGAGAATGAGGGGATTTAATGTGCCTACATTTTGGGTGAACGTCAAGGGAAGTGGCTATGGTTTGGGATGAATGTTAAGGAAGAGAGCATTGGCTGTTTTTGGATTTAGGAGAACTATTGCATAGGCGTATTGGTACTGGCGTCAAGGGAAGGGTAGAGAGGGATGGAGGAGCACTGGGTATGGAGTGCACACAGGTAGGAGGAGGGAAAAAGTGATGTGGTGCAATGGGAAGCGTGGATATGAGGTTTTCATGGAGGAAATGGTGGAATGGTGGTCATGAAGGAGAGTGATCAAGGTATGAAGGATGAGGAGCCAATGAAGGGTGGTGATGGATCTCTCAAAGGATGTGGCTCGTGGGTGCGTACTATATGGGAGTGAAGGAAACAACATGGATATTTGAGGAAAAGTGGAAGGAGTGGAAAGGAAGAGATGTGGGATATAATAGGTGGAGATATTGAGACGATGGGTGGGGGGATAATGGAAGTGAGAATGATTTTCTTGAGGAAGTATATGAGTGCATAAAGAGTCGATCCTAAAGCTCTGATACCACTTGTGAGGATAAAACCTTACATGTTGGAATCTGATTTTAATAAATATATTTTGATAAGTGAATTGATGATTTACAAAGATAGTGAGCCATATTAAATATGGATGATAGGGTAATAGTCATGTCTATTAATAAATATGCATGCCCTATAATAACTAATAATTAATAATTATCACCTATAAGTAAATAATAAACTGATATTAATTAACCATAGTAATAACCAATTAGGTTTATTACAATCCTCTACATGGTGCACCACTATCCAACTTGTTCACATCCATGTAATTGGACCAAACAATGGTATACCAAGTTCCCTTCACGTGGGAACCAAATTTATCATGATCAACCATATAATCAAGACATAACATCTCAATCCTTCCAAATCAAAATCATACAAGTTATCTTGTAGTGGTTTCTCTACCCAAGTAGTACTTGATACAACTTCCAAAATAGGAGAGTGCTTCTCCTACATCCCACAATGAACCAAAATGTCAATAGAAGGAATAAACACAATATTAACAAATTGATTTATGTATACTCCATCTTACCAAAGAATCTACAGTCTCAGTGTACTTATTACAGTGTCGCAAACCATACCATCTAGGAAGTTCCACTGATGATTATGAAGTGGAAAGCAAAGAATGCAGCATAATCACAACAAAACCAAAATGTAACTCAAAACCAAAATTCAGGACCGAATGTAGGGAATATATCTGCTGAACCAAGAATTGAAACAACGTAGATCGAAGTAGTAACTCAAGGAGGAGATACAATAGGAGCCGATGGAATATTGATAAATATCTTACTGATGGCTCGAAAGAAGGTGCAATTTGATATAAATGATGAGAAATAAAACTTATTTGACACAAGAGACATGTTGAACAGGAACACTGGTAAGTTACTTGTCTATGAAATGCCACTAGTCTTTGATTTGACAAAATTATTGGGATCATTAAGAAATGTTAGTACCTTGAAACATTTTCTAGAGAGTTGTTTGAAGTTAGCAAAATATCCATATGCATTAGCAGAAATAACAATATTTTTGCATCAATAGGAGGAAGGATGATAGGGCCACCCATTACATTCATCGCAAAAGAAGAAAACTAGAAGGGAAATGAGGATGAATGTCCAGATTGGTGACTATGATGTGGATTCAATCATCTTGGATCTAGGATCAAATGTAAACATTCTAACAAAAAAAGATGGGAAACGATGGGAAAACCATTGTTGGTTTGGTCTCCCATACAGTTGTGGTTAGCAAATAAGGCTAGAGTATCACCAATTGGTAGAGTACCTCATATACCTGTCGAAGTGGAAGGACTGAAGACATATTCAGAATTTAATTTTATTGAAATAGTCGATGAGATCAGCTCATACTCTACGCTGTCAGGAATTGGTTGGGTGAATGAAAACTTGGCGGTTATCAACATCAAGAAAAGGATAATGAATTTTGAGAATCATGACATACAGATCGTTTCCCCATTGGATCCCCTTGAATGACAAAGATACGTTGAACCAATAAAAAATGAAGTTGTGGGAGGATGATATAATGCCTATAATATTTCCTAAGACTACACCAATCCCACTGTGGACGATGAGATGCAATGGCAAAGTAATAGATCCACATCATCGAGATCTGACAATGAAATAGAGAGCTGGAAAAGTTATTTACATCAAGTATCAATCAAGAAATGTACACAAATCACAGTTGTTGAGATGGTTAGAAACAATGGTGATCAAGTTACCGACATATGAAGGACTATCTAACTTGGCAGTTTTTATTAGCGACTTCGAAAACATAGTATCAAAGCCTCATCGCATGTTTGAGTTGAAAGAAGCACTGAAGGATACTTCGACAAGATGGTGTCTTATGCACAAGGCCTCGATGGGAGATTGGAAGGTATGTTGATGAATGATGGAAGTTCGATTCAGAAAATAAGTATACTACCAAGGGAAGAAATATGATGGAAGAAGCGATCCCATCGATCATTGGTTGCATGCCCAACCGCATGGGTAATAAGGACAAAGGAAGAGTGGGTCCACATGATTAATCATACGCTGAATGAAACACCATGTATATGGTATGTTTCTGAAGAATTACGAAGGGAAACTAAAACATGGGAAGAATTCACTGTCAGCTTCAGTCATAGTTTCAGGTTTTTGAATGACAATCCATTCATCCATAACGTACTATAGGACATTCGATACAAAGTGTTAGAGATAGTTCCATCTAAGTTACCGATAGAACCATAGTGTAAAATGACACCACATATAATGATGACATGTTACAATGTATAAAGAGAACCTAATGATAAAGGCGATCCAAGAGCTGTTGATATTCTAGAGTTAGAGGGAATTCATGACATTATAGCGCCCAAAGTGCCAGGTGACAAATTCAAGCAACCACTAAAACTAAAGAAGGTTAATTTTGGGATATTAGAAGACCCAAAGTTAGTTAGTATCGAGGATTACTAGGATGATTCGACAATGGGGAAAATCACTGATCTGCTACAGGAGTTTCAGGACTTATTCCTTACTAAGTTTTCTGAAATGAAAGGTATTTCAGGTGATTTAGGTGAAATGAAAAATCCGCTCAAACATGATGTGAAACTAGTAAATCATTGATCATACAGCTGAATCCAAGATAAAAATATCATGTTAAAGCATAATTAAAATGGATGATGTATGCTAGAATTATCAAACCTGTCGAAGAGCCAGAATGGATCAATTCGATGGTTGTGAAGGGAAAAGAATGGGGGAAATATGGATCTGTGTTGATCTAGGGAAGATGAATCATGAAAATATTCATGATCCATTTCCAACACAATTTATCAACGAAGCACTGGAAGGAGTTGGAGGACAAGAAATCTATTCATTCACAGACAAATTTTTGGGCTATCACCAAATAAGGTTTGTGAATGAGGATATACACAAAAACATTTTTGTAACAGAATGGGGATGTTTTCAGTACTTAGTGATGCCATTTAGACACAAGAATGTGCCTATTATTTTTTCAAGGAAAGTTGTTTTTGCGTTCGAGGACTTCATTTACAAATTCTTGGAAGTCTACATGGACGATTGGACCATCTATGGCCTGGAAAAATACCACATTGCGAATATTTGAATAATGATAGAAAGATGTCGAAAAAATTAGATTTCGCTAAATTTGAATAAGTGTGTATATTGTGCCCCATTTGGAATTCTATTGGGACACATTGTATGTAAGGATGAAATATTGGTTGATCTTGCCAATATTGTGGTAATTTTCAAATTACTGACACCTACAACAGTAAAACAACTAAGGGAGACACTGGGCCACATAAGGTACTATTGAAAGTTCATAAGAGGATATTCAACGATGAGAGCCAATGGAGAATTTATTGAAGAAAGATACAAAGTTCAGGTGGGACGATAAGTGCTAGAGGAGCCTCGACATACTAAAGTAGAAAATGATCACAACACCAATATTAGTTTTTTCACACTGAACAAAGGAGTTCCATGTTCATGTTGATGCTTTGTCAGTCGCATTAGGGGTAATATTGGCTCAACTAGGGGAAGGAGAAATCGACCACCCAATTGCATTGGCAAGTCAGAAGTTGTCTACAATAGAAAGAAACTAAACAACGGCAGATAGAGAAGGATTAGAGATGGTGTATGCATTATAAAAAATTTGTCACTACCTGTTAGGAGGAAATTTCAAAATGTTTACAGATCACTCAGCATTGAAGTGCCTGATCAACAAGCCTGTGTTGGGGGGGAATATCTATCGATGGTTTATACTATTCCAAGAGTTTTATTTCAATATCATTGTGAAACTAGTGTAGTTGAATAGAGGACCCGATCATTTATCAAGGGTAGAGTCCGGTGAATAATAATAGAGTCGGGTGAAGAACCCAGTAACATCAAGGATGAATTTCCTGATGCAGAGTTGTTCAGAGTTGAAATGGTGGATGACCACTCCGAACAAATCGTTCAATTTTTGGTGATAGGAAAATCCCCAGAGGAGTTCACCATGAGTTAGAAGAAGAAAATGGTTGTCAGATCCGCTGACTTCCATCTAATCATAGGACAACTATACAAGATGGGGATGGATGAAATTTCATGTCAATATGTTCTTCCGCATGAGAAGGATAGAGTATTGGTAGAAGCACATGGCGGGATTGTGGGAGGAAATTATGGAGTCACACAACCACTAGAAAGATACTCTGACCTGGATTATGGTGGTCGAAAATGCACGATGATGTTGTAGACTATGCTAAAGGCTGTGATGTATGTCAAAGAATAGGAAAACCAATTGCAGACTACAACCATTTTATAAATGGGAAATGGACTTTTTAGGACCCATCAATCCTCTAGGGAAAAGAATGGGTGCAAGATATATCATCACTATAACAAATTTTCCAATGAGATGGGTTGAGGCAACACCAATGAAGGATTGTACAACTGCGACAACAATGAGGTTCCTATTTGACAACGTGGTTAATATATTTGGATGTTCCAAGATACTGATGAATGACCAAGGGTCTCACTTTGTCAATCAGATGATTAGCATGATGAATGAGGAATTTTAGATTCATCACAAGAAAAGCACTCCATATCACCCACAAGTGAATGGAGCGGTTGAGGCATTCAACAAGATATTGGAAAATGTGCTAACGAATGTATGCAACACAAATTGTGATTATTGGGATATAAAATACCTACGATATTATGTTTATACAGACCAATATGTAAAATATTGATGAGACACACGCTATTCAAGTTATTTTATGGAAAATAAGTGGTGATGTCAATGGAATATATCATTCCTAGTCTATGCATAGCAGCAACAACATGCATGAAAGATGAAGGCGCAGTTGAGGAAAGATTGGAACAGCTGTTGTAGCTCGAAGAAGATCATTTCATTGTAGATTTTTGCCAGTAAGTGGAGAAGGATCGACTTAAGGCATGGCATGATTGACATAAAAAGGACAAACACTTCCAGCATGGAGATATGGTTCTCCTCTATGAAAAAAAGTTTGTGAGGCACCCAGGTAAGCTGCAGATGCATTGGTTAGGTCCCTACATTATACATTTCATTACCTATGGAGGTGGGGTACAATTTCCATAGTTAGACATAGTATTGTTACCAAATATAGTGGATGGGAGTTAGCTAAAGCCCTATCCAGGTATCCAGGTGTGGCATGATAGCCACAGATGATGTTGATAAAAAAATGGAAAAGATCAGAAGAAAGGCTTATTGACAGAGGAATAAGGAAAGGTGAATTGCAACAAAGTTTGAAGCTTGGCGACATCTAACTAGGTGCGAAATGGTCAAATCAGACAATAAATGAAACAATTACACTAGGAGGGTGACGATGCAAGTGGGAAAGATGTGCATTTATTGACCAATGTGGTTGTTTGATTTGTAGAATTGACACAAGATTCAATCAATCTCTGAGGGATTTGGAAATGATGCTCCAAATCATTTTCACTGAAGGATCGAAGGCTATAAAAATGGTCCAAGGGGTATGGTTCGACCCAATGTGTGAGTTGAAAAGATGAATCAGAGAAAATAAAGTATAAGAGTGAAGTGAAGAGAGAGAGAGAGAGAGGAGAGATGTAGTGCAAGAATCATGGTGCAGTTGATTTAGAGAACCAGTACGTAAGGATCACCTATAGAAAGAGTAGAAATCAAGGAAGAGAAGCCAGAGATTCATTCTGCATCAATGCGCTCGATTAGGAAGAAAAAAAGTGTGAATCACCCAATCACTCTAGACCGAAGGACTAAGACAACTCACAGTTCGACAAAGGAAGGTGCAGTAGATGTAAAAGCTATCCTATCAACTACAGATATGGAGGAAAAAATAGTGAGGGGTAAACCACAAGGGCCGACGATAGCATATATCTCAGGATTCATACCGTCAAGAAAGTCAAGAGACCGAGCGACACCCATGAACAAAAACTAGAAGTATACCATCAAGACACCTGCGATACCCAAGGGAATCCTGTTACGGAGAGAAATTCCTATGACTTGGGGTACCACAACAGACAGCTAGACTCCAGAAATCAATCTTTCCCAATATGCAATAGAAATAAAACAATCTAACACTAAAGGATCGAACCTCGTACCT
>LPNX010389961.1:0-30502 GCA_001517045.1 Pseudotsuga menziesii
TTGTTTCAAGCCTAGTAGTAGACTAGTAGCTATTATGAGTTGTTACAACCACAGTTGTTGAGACATTGTCACACCTTAGATTGTAACCCCAAGTGACTTCGGAGTTAGAGTCACATCGATGGCTAGTGCCTCGTAGTGGTCATTCATCACTCGTAATCTTACATAGCTAAGCACAAAGTGTGTGACGTGAGTGAATGAATGATTATAATTTATGGTATTTCCAATATTTTGAATTACAAGTCAAACTTTATAGCATAGGGATTTCAACATCTTGAGAAATTTACATAGATGGGTAATTTCCAATATTTTTCTTCTTTTGAAATGTTGATATAAATTATGTCCTTAATTGGAAGGGTAAATTAAGATTTTAAATTTTTTTGAAGGACAGTTTTAACTTTACACTCCTACGAAAGAATAAAACCACCTTTTGGAAGGGTTTCAAATTTAAACCGTGAAGGGAACCATAGGCTAAGTGATCCAAAGGATATTTTACTTGTTTCCATTTCAAATATTCCAAAAATATGGAAAATATTTCCAAATCTAGCAGTATTCACATTTATTGATACTGAGGAAAAGGCGCATCAACTCATTCTCCAAAATGGGGTAGAAGTACATAACTCTAAAGTGTGCTGGGACCGAGGAATACAACTGACTAGATATGCAACCTGCAAGAGTATATGAAAGGTTGATATTGATGCTCAAATATGCTGTGGTCTAAGATAAGAAGGCAAGGTGCATCAACTCTAAACCTGGTCTCCATATCGACTCAATCACAAGCAATGGGGTTATTTCTAGTTTTTTTGAGGCAAACAAAATTTCAGGAGATTATTAGTTTGTCTAACATTTTTAATCCAAGCATCATCACGTACTTCTACGCATTTTTTGACCTCCAAAAAATAGCCTCAAGTAGTGAGAGGTTTCACTTTTCAAATCTGGGTAGACTTTTAGGGCTTTCAAGCAAGGTCGATCCACATTCCTATAGTGGTAGTTTCAAGTTCCAAATCTTGGAGATTCGTTGTCCCAAATGCCTTCTCAATCTCAACTAGCAGTAACATGACCATCATCCGTATCTCTGAAAATACATGCAAGCATTCTGATTGGATGCATCACAGAATAGGGGGCAGGGTTGTATGTTATGAATAGCCTATGTATTGGATCAGAGTTTCAATAGTACAAATATGGAACCGAAGGAAGAATACATGTTTAAGGACTAGTTTAATTAAAATATATCAGTGTCTTTATATCTTACAATTAATCCATCATTTGCACCAGCCCCGTAATGATTTGGATTGGTCCTGAGTGCAACATGAATGAATAGCAATTTTTTATTTCATCGTCTTATAACCCGTGAGTTGTTTNACAATTGATCCATCATTTGCACCAGCCCCGTAATGATTTGGATTGGTCCTGAGTGCAACATGAATGAATAGCAATTTTTTATTTCATCGTCTTATAACCCGTGAGTTGTTTTTCCTAGACCCAATATGTGGAGGATAAACATTGTAGTGGAAGAACCCTTGATTTCTCATGCGAATTGACTGAACAGTTGGGCACGTGATGTACAACTTTCATTTCATGGCATGGTTTTGTCAGAGTTGTGGAGAACCTCGAGTTACTAGAAAACCTGGATGCCTTATTTTTTTATCATCGTTCCATTTGATGGGATTCCCACGTTTGGGGGTGGTTGGATTATTCATGAAACAATGGAGGAGTAGGGAGCGCTTAGAGAGAGGGACTCTGTCNTTATTTTTTTTATCATCGTTCCATTTGATGGGATTCCCACGTTTGGGGGTGGTTGGATTATTCATGAAACAATGGAGGAGTAGGGAGCGCTTAGAGAGAGGGACTCTGTCTGGACCCATTCCAAGGATTTGGGAGGGGAAGGGGAAGGTACAATGCAATTATTGCAACAAATCCGTAAGTTGGGGTACAAATGGTCCAAATTAACATATGGCTCAAATACATGGAAAATATGTATGTACTCAGTACATAGCATATATCTGGTGTAGTATGTACTCAATACATCAATGATCCAATAGCCTGAAGGTACAAAGTAGGATTCAAGAAGCTGACACATGTAGCTTCTTTAGGTTTGATACTATAGGTTTGTTCAGAGTTTGCAGTCTATAATCCTGCATCATTCAGGATCTCAACTGTGTGCTTCCTACCTCAGAGAGATATTTCCTTAACTCTGAGATCAATACGAAGCTACTCCTACCTTGTCCATAATAGTGTAGCAATTACTATCTCTGTGCTGGAACACCAAGCTCCCTCTGCCTCTTGAATCCCTGTCCAAATGGGAATCCTATATTGAACTAATTTGTTGCTTTCTGAAGTGAGCTCCCTCTGACACTGAGCTTGCTAGTTGTTTCTCTTTAGTAAGGAACAAGTCATCAACATCTAAGAGAAAGACTAGAGGATGGTTCTGAATAACTTTAATATACAAGTTGGGGTTAACAGCAAGCCATGAAGGTAACTGTCAAATCTTGCATACAATGTCCTTGGAGTACAAATGGAAGCTTCTCTTTTGTAATCATATGACTTAGTTGAATCTATCATGCTGACACTTAGGAGGATGAACATTTAGAATAATTGGTCTTGCATCCTGTGGGGCCTCCTTCTCCCTCTGTATCTAAGCACTCAACTCCCTTTGGAACTGTGCATCCAACTCTGAACATAAATAGGATCTAAAAACTTCATCACTTGTCCTTTAGAGCAGGTCATATCATCCCTCCTCTTGTAGGTATTTCCTACAAGTTAAATTCAGTCTGATAGTCAGTAATAACCAAATTTTATTGCAGTATCAATTTCACATAATGACATAGTCTTAGCATCCATCCATATACTAGGAAGCCATCTAGATACTATCAGTCACACATATATGCAATATTTCATCAAAATATGTTTCACCATAAAACATGACAATTTAGAGAATCAAACATAGGTGGGATAAAGATTCCTCCCTCTTATATTGTGTCTCCATGCAAAATTCATAGTCTTGTCATGGTCAAGCGTGTTTGAGATTTCTTCATTCTAAACCAGTGTCCTTTAGATTTGAGCTTGTCAATGTATCGTACATGCACCTCTTAAGTGTGCATTATATCATTTGTAAGATCTCATGTATAATCACATATTTATTATCTTATTCTTGGTAAGATCATAACCTTAGATATGAAAATTTTAACACATATGGTCATGATTATTTCATATATCTATTGAGGTAACTAAACTTCTTTTCACTTGCATATTTTATTTTCACTTTTTAACCCTTCATAAAAGAATTTGACTTTTATCTTGGACTTTTGGCCCTTCACTAGTGGGATCTCGATATTTCACTGGGGTTCTTAGGATTTCAATGGGGTTTCATAACCACAATAAGTCATCTGAAGCATTCTTCTTGGTCTTCATGGTCCACATGTTCCAACTCAAAATATATCATCATAAATAAGGAAGATTATTCATTGTTCTTCTTGTTCTCCTCACTAACACCAAGGTTATGTGCTAGGCACTTCAACAAGGTTGGCCAGTCCCTTGAGAAGGTCCCTTATCCCATTGTCCAAGGAAAGAAGTACATCACTTTCCCCAGGTGCCCAAACCCATGATGCATCAAGTTGACTAATGTCAACTACTTGGTAACTATCCAAGTACCTCCATTCTCCTAGAGAATGGTTCTTATCCCTAGGCTAAGATTCAGTTCTAGACTAGTATCCAATCCTTGGTAACTGAACACATGCCTCCATTCTCCTAGAGAATGGCTCTTAGGCCCATGTTGAGTTTCAATCCTAGACTTATCCAAACCCTGGTAATTAACCAGATGTCTCCATTCTCCTAGAGAATGGTTCTTATCCCTAGGCTAAGATTCAGTTCTAGACTAGTATCCAATCCTTGGTAACTGAACACGTGCCTCCATTCTCCTAGAGAATGGCTCTTAGGCCCATGTTGAGTTTCAATCCTAGACTTATCCAAACCCTGGTAATTAACCAGATGTCTCCATTCTCCTAGAGAATGGATCTCAGCCCCAGGCTGAGCTTTAGTCCTAGACTGGTATCCATTTTTTGGTAACTGTTCAGGTGCGCCCCCATTCTCCCAGTCTCTCGATACTCCTCAAAAATCAACAATGTTAAAGTTGATAAAGATTCAACGTTAACAATGTTAGTCCTTAGACTACTGCAGTTTTACCATAGGTATTGTAATGTAATGATCCCCTTAAAGACTTGGTTGATGATTAAGTTTATATACACTCAATGAATTCCAGTTTGGATTGTGATGATATTAATGGTGTTTCTAAAAATGCTACTTCTCATTTTAATAATGAGACCCCCTCTACAAGTGAAGCAAGAAATCTTGAAAATGCATAGGACGAAAATGATGAAATACATGATAGGAAAAGAAGGTCGTTTGTGAAATTTGTCAAGGAGGTATGATATGTCCTCCACAATGCTATAATGGAAATGCACCAATGGCCAATTTCATGAAAAATAATAAACCCACTTCTTATGGGTAGGCTAAAGGAAAGGAAGAATGGGAGGAAGCTATGAAGGTAGAAAACAATGCTTTGATGAAATACCAAACTTGTGAGTTAGTACCCCCTTACAAGAGATGAGAACCTTGTTGGTCACTTGGTTGCAACTGGATTTATTAAACAAAGTTAAATTCAGATTATGACATAGAGAAGTTAAAGGCTAGAATATTTCCTAAAGGATTCAATAAAAAGAAGGCAATTCCTATGAAGAAACTTGTGTTCTAGTTGTTAAGATAAACACTTTCAAACTCATTTTTTCTTTAACAACTAGTCTTTGGGGGGGAGATCCACCAAATGGATAATAAAATCATCTTTGCAAATGGGTTCTACATGAATACATATATATGTAACATATACCATAATTTGTGGATCAGAAGTATCCAAACTGTGTTTACAGGTTAAACAAGTCACATTATGGTCATAACACTTAAGCAAGCACCAAGGGTTGGAATGATAAATTGATAACCATTTTTTGAACTGTGGCTTTAAATAGATACACTAAAAAGGTTTATGGTGATATTTTTGTTGTTATTTTATATTCAAATTTGTTATTTATAGGTTCCAACTTGGGTCTATTCCATTATCTTCTAGGCATGCAAGTTTGGATGTTAGAAGATAGTATATTTATTTCACAGCTAATGTATATGAACTGTGTGAACAAAATTCTAAGTGGACCATCTCAATGAGTAACTTCCAAACATGTAATATCTTTAATAAAATGGTGTATAAAAGAGTGTAATGCATGCTTTAAGTGATGATTTTTTTTCGTTAGTAGGGTCAAGCGATGGACAAGGTAGGGTCTGAAATGGTGGAAGGATATTCCAACTATCCTCCATATAAGCATATAAGAAATAGGTTTGGTGTCATCACTATATGTTATGTTCACAATGCTCTGAAAAAGGGTATATTCCATCAAATACTCTACTCATAGATTTTCATGATGCAAAGGCTTTACTTTCCCCAAACACCCTTTTACATGCATACAGGATGCTCAAATGATGAGAGAACAAACTGCATTTTCTACCAGAAGGGGATATGAAAACCTACTCCATACTTTGACCCACCATGGTGCTGAAATAAGGGTTTTGTTGTCTAACAGACATTGATCACAACGATAGCTTGATTATTTTTCATGAAATTATTTTATAAGTTGTTCTACACTTGTGTTTGGATTTGTTACAACCTATGGTTTCTACCCTTTCTCATCCTTTTTTTCTCTTTTCTAATTCCTAGAAAGCCAAGCCAAAAGGGATCTATTGTAGAAATTCCAAAAAAGTCTCATACTAAACACTTGAGTTGGGTCACAGATTTCCTTACCATAATAGTACATAATGCATGGACAACTTTCATCCCACATTTTGGGTTGTGTATGGTTTGTAACCATGCAATAATTTGTGCCAATATATAGTTCGACACCATGGGTTTCCCATATTGCTGGAAATAGAAGGATGTAACCCTATTTTATATACAAGGTTGTACTCTTCATGCATCTTATACATAAACCTTATATATAGGGCCAAGACAAGTGTACCAGATCTATAAAATAACAATGTGAAATTTGCACTGAACTTGGAACCTACCAAAATGAGTCCAATCTCNCAGAAACCTTATATATAGGGCCAAGACAAGTGTACCAGATCTATAAAATAACAATGTGAAATTTGCACTGAACTTGGAACCTACCAAAATGAGTCCAATCTCATTGATGTTGAAATCCAAAACTCGCGGTGCATGCATCAGTGCATCTAGGGAAAGTCCCTCTTCTTGGCAGAATCCTTTGATAATTGGAGTAAGAGTCTCATTAAGGTCAACTATCCTTTTGCTACAACCTTCTAAACATTGGAGGAACCCTTCTCCATCATGCCATCTTGTTGTGCCTGCTCAGTTGGATTTACAAAGATCCTGTAAGGCCATTTTCTTGCACTTATCTGGGAAAAAATTGACCATATCCATGGTTGTTGTCTTTGAATGATGACTTGTAAACCGCCAAGCTCATCCAAACACTGTAAATCATAAAAGAAATCATGTAAGGTCATATTCTTGCCCTTCTATGGGAAAAACTTGACCATATTCATGGTTGTTTTTTATGGTGACTTGAAAACCATCGAGCTCAGTCAAATACTATAAATCTGTTATACAAGAAATTGAAATCAGACTATTCATTAAATGAGGAACATTTAAGACATAATATAACTCAAGAACATCATTTGAAGTCAATTGGAAATGTCATCATCAACCAACTCCACAAAAATTCCTCCCTCTTGCTCTTGAAACATGTTGAAGATCTTGTTGTTGTAGTTGTATGTCTGAAAGCTCCACTATTCACATACCATCCACCCACAAACTATCCAACTCTTGAACCTCTAGTGGGAGCATTGGAAATCATGGCTAATTGGGTATCTAACTTGGCAATGGAGTTATCCAGACTGGAAGCATCTGCACTAATTTCAAATTCCAAGTTGGACTCTCTGTGTTGCAAGCTTCATCACATAGATAGCTACTATATCTGTCTTGCACATGTAGTTTGTGGTGATCTTGTTCCTTAGGAAGATATTACTGCATATATTCACACTCTAGTAGAGGGTTTCCAAGGAATCATACATTTCCTTGGTAGTTCTCTACAGCAATATTAGGGATCAGATGATCCTTCACCCAAATCTAGCAGGGCTCTCTTTGCACTCACTGCATTCTTATTGTACTCTTCCATATTTTTTGGATATGTAGGAGGCTTGATATCCATCTTTAAAGTACCAAAGGTTTACTGCTTCCAATAGGTTCTGCAATCTGTACTTCCATGCCACAAAGTTAGAGGCACCTTCCAACAGGCGACTGACACATACTAGGAATGGTCATTACTGCAAATCAATGAACAAAATTCAATGTACTCATTGGATTAACTAGGATTTTACAACCCACATCCCTTCTCAGGTTAATGTGTCAATCATTAGTACATATTCTCTTTTGTCATTGAAGTATGGAAATACTACCAACTAAAACCCTCCAACATCTCTCTTTCCTTAAAGGATGATCTCTCTATGGATGGAATTCTAGAAATCTTCAAATTATCTGATTTATAATCTATCTATTTAGGAAAACAGGAAACCAAAATCTCTATAAAAACTACAATATTAAATCTACTAGAGATTGAAACACATCCCACTAGAGAAAGTAATTGTAAGTGCACAGATTTGAAACTCAAGTCACAACACTATTTATTACTCTTCAAAATAGGAGATTCATGTAAGCATCAAACTCTACCATTCACCCAGTGTCTCTTCTCTGAAAAATTTATAGAATAAAACCTATACCCTTGCCTTCTCCCTTATAGATTATTAAGGTACAACGAATCTGGTCACATGCACAAAAAGGTATTGACCGAATAATCTAAGTATTAGATTTATTCCCAGCCTTGGGATTAGCTATCTCAAACTACATGGAAGATCTATTCCTAGTAAAGTGTACCCACTAGGAGATAGTGCAAGTGTGCATGCATGCACCATCTATTCTTGGATCCTCCCCACATGCAAAGTACCCTAATTAAATCTGCACGTGACTACTAATTAAAGCAAACTCAGAAATAAAGCTGAATAGATAATTATGAAACATCATCTAATTGGGGCAGGACTAATGTTAGAACATGCCACTCTCTATTTATCTCTTCTCTGTAAATGCCCCTGCACCCTCAATACCCCTGAATGGAACTGCTGCAAAAGGAACTCTTCTACTGCTGTCATTAAGGCTGATGTACGAACTGCTGTATGGGATCTTTGATTGAGTATGATCTTTGAATACACCTAGATCATCTCTGCTTGCTACTGCCTTCAATGGATCTCTATTGGATACTTTCCAAGGTACTAAAAAGTAAAAACCCTACAGCTTTATGGTGTTAACAATTCAAAGCATAGGGTCAGAACGAAGTATCCNCTTCCTTCAATGGATCTCTATTGGATACTTTCCAAGGTACTAAAAAGTAAAAACCCTACAGCTTTATGGTGTTAACAATTCAAAGCATAGGGTCAGAACGAAGTATCCCGATAGTTATGCTAACTACTTAAAGCAGGCAGGGCTTCGACTTGATAGATAGTTGAAACACTCCTGATTATTAATACCTCAGGCACATCTTATATTCCTCATTATGTCAATTTAATTCAAGGTATGTAAACGAAATGACTCTCAACAAGGGTCAAGGATGCTAGTGTAGGGGATGCCAGACTAGCAGTTTTCTGCTCATGAAGATAAATACATAGGCTTCATCAAGTGAATGCGTTGCAAAATTTCATGCTGGTGTTTATTCTCATGGTTTCAAGGCATTTTTAAAATGTATTTGATTCTTCAAGGGTTTGGGTATTAAGCTTCGTGGTTTGTAATTGCATCTATTTGGAGACACAGTGATTGCACCCTTTAGAACATGATTTATATTTCAAAGTTCCCTGCCTAGTCTATTTTTTTTCATTTCCATTGTAGATATTTTATTAGGTTTCTAAAACATCTGCAGGATATAATGGGGAGCATGCCAGTGATTACTGCTGATAAAATTGCATTGATTGAGAAAAATATGGACATGACACTAGGTAGTGTGCATAATTCATAGATTATGCTGTGTTGAGCCTATCCAATTTGAAGGTAATCAATTTACGCATTGTTCAATGTTGGAATTTGTTTGGGAAAACACAGATGACATTATAAAGATGTCAAAGAAAACTAGTCAAAATACTAGGAAGCAACAAACTCCGGTAGGTACCAATATCGTGTTTGTGTTGGTTTTATCATGTGAAATTTATGTGGATGTTTATAATTGGCTTCAACTACTGTAGTACTAAGAACCTATGAAATCTTGCAGAATAAGAGCCTACGTGCATTTACTAACAAGAATGGTGCCACAAACACTGCTTCTAAGGCCCATCTCCAGCAATCTGTGGCTGCCAGGTCATCAACACCAAGACAGGTACAAGGAGAGCTCTCAGTTTATTTATTATTACATTATTTATATATCCTGTCAAACTTTTTGTTATTAATTTATTAAATGTAGTGATGAGAGATTATGTGTCTTGTTGTAGGGAAATCTTGCAGAGTTGAGGTCTAGAAATGGAACTAATTAGCTTGCAACAGTAAAGGAAGCAGCAAGGAGAGCAACAATTACACCCATAAGGACAATACCTGTTCCATGGAAGAAAAGAAGATATTGCATTCTACATACAATGTCTTATGACAAGTTTGCTTTATTATGTTAATCTGAATGCATTTTTATCTCACATGTAATATTCTATTTGCCTAGAAGTACTAGTAGATGGGAAGTCTATGAACATTGTGACACTTTTTTTAAATTAAAGTTGGAAGATGATTAATTGACAATAATTGTCCACTTAATCACAGTACAATAGCCTAGTCACACTACAACAACATCAAATGAGTATTTTGCATTCATGGGGGATTTCTCCACATGCACAGGAATTACTACCTTCAAACCTTGTTGAAATTCTTTGCTTTAGTGAATCTACATAGATGAATGGATCTTATCACAGCTTCATCTAGGCCATATGATTGAGTAATTATCTTCCAGCCTTCTAGGTCTTGGAATCCTTCCATTGAATAAGGATCGACTTGTATATTCTCTTTAGAGTCCAAGCTCCTACGTCTCCTCCTGAAAAAAGGTCTCCATCAAAAATCTTTGCAATACTTAGCAAAAATATTGTAGTAACTTACCACCAGTAAAGTGTTGCCTAGAACTACAACAATGGCTATTAGGGCAGGTCTAATGGTGGTGGTGGTGTAGTTGTGATTGGTGTGTTCTTTACCTTATGGTTGCATTAAGTGATGCTCCCCATCCAAAGTCATATCTACCTAGTGAAATTTCCCTTGGACGGGATTGCTCCGGAGGCAAACTCATGGAGAATTTCTTTAATAGATCTACTTCAAACCTTGTTGAAACTACATAGATGTAATTAGTTACTATGTTCGTGGAGAATGAAGGATAATAAAACCACTACAAAATCATAAATAATGCCACTACAAATTCAGAGTGAATTGATGTAATTACACAAAAATGATGAGAAAACTGCAAATCACCTCAAAGAAGGCATATTCATGGTGCACCAATCTCTGTAAAATGAAGGAATAACCCATCCATTAGGAAAGTAGACTCCATGGGTACAATTTTCATGAGTTTTTGAGTTGGTTAATGTAAAACCAACACATTCTAAGGAAAGTACCACATAAATAACCTGACCTGATAGCAATACCACTTCTAAGGAAAGTACCACCTACCATTATTAATCTGATTAGAGCCCACCTGTCTTTACGCTGTGAGTCATTTACTAAGATTGGGAAATTAACTAAGCTAGGGATGTAGGATGTTGCCAATGGAACAAGACTAATATTCTAAGCTACTAAATATTGGTAAAGAGAGATGCTACTACCAAAGAATGAAATTTGGGCTACTGCTATTGCTACTTAATATAGCCTTTACTAGATTGCTCATAATTAGAATCAAGACTACATTCTTCCAGCTGCGTATGAGTCTTATTAGTAAAAAATATCCCTAATTTGTGCTAGAATACCAGGTTAACCAACACATTCTAAAAACAGGCAGTGTCCTATTAATCCCAACTAGGATGTACAACTATGTGGCAGTACTGACCTTTGCTTCATGAGTAGATCTTTGCGTTTTCATGGGAGATCGATCCTTTCTTCTTCCTCTGGTTGTATGGTATGATGAGGAAGTGATAATTTATGCGTCACAACACTAAGAATAATGGATGACTCAATATCAATTGAAACATTTATGAATTGCATGCTATCTCTACATGTCAGCGTGTGCTACCTATACTTGTTAGCGTTGGGATTGATTCGTGTCTAGCCCAAACAAATTAAATATGACTTTTGGGTAAACCATGATAGTTTTAAAATAATTTGGATATGTGTAACTTTTGCATTAGTGCCAAGCCTTAAATGTTTGTTCAATTAACTAAAGGTGTTCAACTCTGAGACTAAATTAGGAGTGTGGCCTCTCTTGCTTTTCATAGCACTGAAACACAACTGCACTTGAACGGTCTGATTTTGATCCTAAAATAGCATAGTTAGTTTGACTGAGAAAAGGCGCCCTGCTTGTTGACTATAACAAACATTATCTTTTCTCCATGCATGTGCTCCCTAACTATTGTGTAAGTGTCGATATTACCTAGCCTTAATCATTATCTTTCTTGAATTTTATCACATTAGCATGCACATGTTAAAACTACTTTGTTTTTAGTAGCATGTTTTACTTGTGTTAATTGATATCCACCTCAACCACTGGTGCAATATGACTCTTTATTTTTGGATGCCCTACATAGAAAGTTTTGATCGTCTAGGTTTTGTGCCTTGCAACCTTTTCTCATAAAACACATGTACCTTTATTCTATATATTAATAGAAAAATGACACATTTTATCAAAAAAATTATAGCAATGCCATATATTTGTACAACTTGTTCTAAATTTATGTATTTCATTTTAAATCTTATTAATTCATATTTATTGAATCTATTGTATCCAACACTTCTCTGTGTGTGGGTTTCAACATACCAACCATATTTAAGTACAATGCAACCTTGATGACTGATATGGTTTACTAATCCCATAGATGACACAAACATATTCTGGATTACACAAGAGTTACTTTGTTGACTGTGTTGAAACGTGAACATGGCTAGTCTGTAAGAAATCTCTATCATTGTCATCGTTATAGCCTAAGTCCTCTATTTGGAAAGCATTCACAGTGCTTACATGGAATTCCAAGCATGTGTAGTTAATTATAAATCCTTGGAAAAAACATAATTGACTAGTACAAAGAAGTGATGAATATTGGCAAACATTATTTGGGACAAATCTATGTTAGACAAACATGTTCAATGGTAGCTAGTAGTATAAGTGTAAGGAATGATCAAGGCAGTACCTGGCCATTATAACGTTTAGAAACAAATCTCAAATGTCAGGCTCTTAGCAGTACATCTGTTGGGCCATGGTGTAGTAGCAAGAGTATCAGCTTACCACAATGAGACCCATATTAAAAACCTGGAAGACAGTGCCCTAAATAAGCAAGATGGATTTATGCAAGTCCCTGGTGATTTCGATGAAATAAATACCTATCAGACACAACTTTTAAGCCAAAGAAAATACTTCACCTCATGTTAGAGGTATCCTCATGTTCAAGTGTGCCAAGAGGAAGGTTGTTTCTTAAAAAAATAATTTCATCTAAAAGAAGGAGCATGGCTACTTATGGATATTGACTGTCAAGGGAACAAAATTGCAAAGTTTCCATTATGAAATGCATCCTAGTAAACCCAAAATACAATTTGTCTTGGATATCTTCTCAAAAGATCATGCAGATTATGAAGAAAACTATAAAGAATAACTACGTGTTCTGATAATTCAGACTCTAAAGGGTAGAATCTACAACCAGCTTAGTGATAGCACTGTTTTCCCAGTTACTCATTGCATCATATATAGATATAAGACTTCATTATCAAGAACTGTTGCCAGTAGCCTATACTAAAATCCTTAGGTTTCCATATTAGAACTAAAATTGGATTATAATATTCTCCTACTATTGCATCTAGTGACTCACACAATATGCCCGTGGTTTTATAACTGCCCCATATTCAACATCTTGTTGTCTTCTTGCATCAAGTTTCCTTGCTGTCAGATTTCCTTCATTATATAATGCATTCTTATATCTTGCCTATTCCCATCACTCCAGAATCCACTACTAAATTCACAACTTTACACAACCCATTGATGAAAAGTCCCATATGTCCCTATTAACTTCAACCAAATACTACAGAATTGTTGTATATAAAACTTATAAATTCATAGCTAGGAGGCCTGGACTAGCATCATTACAGAATAAAAATTAGGGAAAATCTTAATTGCTTAAGATCTCCATCCAAGACACTATCTCCTTTCAAGTTGAGCCTATGAATCGCATGCATGTATGCATGCTTTGTTAAAAACGTAAAGACTTTATTTTTGAACAAATAGTAATTACTAATTAGTTGTTATCGTCGAAGTACCAGCTTCACCAAGGAAACATATATATTTGTATTATAACCTTCACATGATTATAGTAAAGCTAAAAGTTTAAAGTCGAAATAATTTCTAAAAAAAATGGTGTTTTCACCCTAGTTTGTCCAGGCCATGGAGAAATCCACACGACCCCCTACCACCCTCAAGAGGATGTATAATCGTTGTTGACTGATTGAGCTCCCAGATTTGAAGGGGATTTGCATGTGAATTGCTGACATACAACCACCAACTATAAGGTGCCCCTTTTGCAAGTGAATGATTCAACGTAAGGAAAAATCTGCTACAAGAACTACACCTTGAAGTGCCAGAGATCCACTAGAGCAACCAGGACTTGCATATTATTTATTAGACATCTTCTATAGGAATTACACCTTGTATTTGATTGAGTTACCCTACTGAGTGCATTGTAAAAGATTGTGTAACCAGACCAATCTTTGAGGAAAACTTGCGGTAGAGATATTTACTATTGTCTTTCTTTGTGATTCAAATGAGCAAAAGTAATCCATCGGTGTCTTCAAATTTATTATTGAAGAGAGAATGCTCCTAAAACTGGAAGCTCGCTTTCGAAGGAAGCTAGATTTGGGAGCTGGAGCGAGGGGGTGGGGGGCGATCCCACGCATCATAGCTCTAGAAGACTTTTCTGTTTAAAATCAGCCATCTTCAGGACAGTAGGAATCAACTGACATTCCTTAACAGTAATGGGTCTGTTGCTCATCATTGTTTCATTGAAACTTTAGGTGTCTTTGTGTTGCAACGTCTTGTGGCCACTATGGTTGTAGCCTTAGATTCTAGAGCATCAGAAGCTTCAGTGACCAGGGCATCTGTTGAAGTGTTTTCTTCCTTTGCTTTTATGTCATGATAAAGTGAAGTGTCCTCCAAAGAAGATGAATTTGCATATGTCAAAATACTAGAATAAATGTACTCCCTAAATTATAATAGCTTTTTCGTCCTTCATATTGCGTTTTTAAAGCTCTGGCCAAATTATCTTGATAATTCGACACACTACCAAATTCCATGACAAGCTCTTCTATGGAACCGAATCTCTATCCCAAACTGGTTTTGAATCCAAAAAGTGGACCCCATGGATTTGAATCACCTATCTATTGCTTCAGGGAACACAATTATCATCAAATCATTCCCAACATTGCTTCACTGATGTCTCCACCAAGCATTCCAGAAATGGTGATTGAAATCATCCTAAATCTGCCTTGATTTGATAAACAAGCCAACATCATGAACTACCAATTAAGATGTTGTTACCACTCATTATGTCCTTACTGTCACCATTCTTTGTATGCCAGTGCCTCATGTACTGAAGATGAACCAATAAAATCTATGCATCAATTCATGTATGTCATGCTAGGCTTGCATAACAGCGGTAACATTATATTTGTTGTAATGTCTCTTCATGTTTTTTGTTAGAGTTATGTTACTGTCTCTTTACTGTTGTATTTACTGTGCATATAGACTATGTATTTGGATCAACTTCATCAGAACATTCAAGATTAGCCTCCTTGTAAGAGATGGTACCTCATTAGCAAAGTTTGGACATATACACACTGAGAAACTCTTAAATCTCATCAATCTAAATGAACACCTCATTAGCAAATACACATTGGGGCAAATTTTGTGTTAATAGGTCCATAGTTGGAGCAGAATTAATTCTACTCACACTAGGTGCTATGACAGATAGAAAATAATGTGCCCAGCTTATTGAAGAGATTTTTCACCATTCACTATCTATCATTACTCACACTAGGTGCTATTTCTGATAGCAAATAATGTGCCCAGCTTATTGAAGAGATTGTTCACCATTCACTATCTAATATGCACCTAGTGGTAGGGGGTAATTTGCTCCACTATGATATTAACAATAACAAAGAACTCATGCTTGGCCTTGGTTTGAAAATAGATTCTCATCATAGAATTCAGATGGACTATGGTACCTCTCGTAGTCTGTTGTCTGTTTTAACCATTTTTTCATATAACCTTGTCAACCATATAAATTCATTAGTGTTGCAAAAAGCTGATGCAGATAAGGGAGGACTAAAAGTAGTATCATTTGGAGCCATTCTTTCAACCAATACCAAATATTTTGAATATGTTGTCTTACTAATGTGATTTTGACAATGGTCTCATGCTATTTTTTTCTGTTTTCCTCAACATGCTCAGGAACCTATATTTTAAGGATTCTTGTTTAGATCTGTTGAATGCTCAAAACTTCTGTGCTAGTCCTTGTTGAAATGTCATCCACCAAGCACCGTACTCAAGATCTCAGTTTCTAGTCTGTATAATTTAGTTATCTAGATGTTTTGAAACCTTACTAGAGCCATTGAAATATCCTACCCACTTTTGATTTTAATATTTTGAGGTCAACCATCAAATTCGATGTGCAGCCTTTTATATCTTTTCAACTCGAGTTGTGTTAAGAAGGTGAATATTGGAGAAGATGTTGGTCTAGTTTTGCTTGAGTCATGGTTACAATAGCTCTTGCTAGAGTCCATCAACAACTTATATCTAGAATAGGGCCAATAGGGACTTGTGATCGAGGAGCTACCTAAGGACAATAAATCTCTAGCATCTGAAACTAAACCCACTACCACATAACCCATCATTGAACACCCATATGATGATCCCATTCGAGGTGATCTAGAGCATGAATAAAGAAGTATTAGATACCAGTTCTACCCTAGTTTACATCTCAGGCATTCAACTACCATAGATCTTCAATCACTAGCCTTGAGGTTGTATGTTATATGTCTTAATCTAAAGGGATAATTGATCCAATGGAATAACCTTATGGGATTATGATTAAAGATGCGATGTATTTTGTTGGGATTTTCATTCTTTAGAAGGATGCTCTATTCTGTTTGTTTCCATTGTAGTCTCATGTTATGTTTGTCCTTCACTATTTATTGTCTGTTACTACATGGTTGTGATGGTGCATCTGCTATTAGGGCTCCCACTTACTCTTATACAAATTGAAAATCCACTTGGACTAATTATGGCACATCCTACTATGGATTTGATATATAATCTTCTCCATGCTCCTAAATCCTCTTTCTTCATATTCCTTGACCCCATTACCCTTTGGATCGGCTTTGGTTTTGGTCCACCATCCCATTTACTTCATTAATCTAGTGGAGTGTGGAATTCATTAATTCAGTTTGTTCCATCATGAAGCATGTCTATTATGGAGTTGGTGACAAAGTGTTGAAAGCTACCGAAGGCAGTAATTCATCTACTCAAGTTGTTGTACCACCTCTTGATGATGCATCAATTTCAATGATTGTTGAAATGGGTTTCTCAAGGGAAAGGGATGAATAAGCCCTTAGAAATGTTCATTCAAACCGTGTAGAGATGGAAATGGAATGGTTATTTACTCATCCAAACAAGCCCTTTCAAGAAGATGATGAACTTGCTTGAGTGTTAGCTCTGTTATTGGGAAGTACTGAATCTTCAACTAAGGAAGAGATGGATACAAGACAAAAGGATATTCACCGGGAAGAGGATTTGGTACAAGTTCCTTCTATTGATGAGATATTTTCCACTTGCATTAAGTTACTCATTAATGCTAAGGAATCTCTAGATTTTTCTTTGAAGGACTTGCCGCTAACATCATGCACTCAAAACGATGGTCAAGCAAGAGCCAAAGTTATATTATTTCTTGTAGAACAACTGAAATATTGTAATTGGGATCTTGGAAAGGATAATAGCATGTTGTCCCTTCCATCTCATGTTTTGGATCTAATTTACATGAATACAATACAACTTGTGAAATTGCTGCTGATAGAAACTTTACAATCATAGGAAAATGATATATAGAGAACCAAGGAACGTAATCAATCCCATGTTGAAGATAATACGATCTATCATCCTTTGTCGACTGTTAGATACTCAAAGTTGTGTATTGATTTTTTTTACCATTATAGAGGACTTTGTAAGTTAGGTTCCCAAATTCTTAAAGGGTTCTAGCTCAATGGAAGAGCGCCTGCATTACAAGCAGGAGGTTGGTGGTTCGATTCCTCCATGCCCTAATGATATTATAATATCGGTTAAAAATAGCTAAATTAGTAAGAAAAAAAAAGATATAGGTGACCAAAAAAAATGACCAAAGCTCGTATATAAAATGACTAAAAACAACTAAATTAGTGACCAAAACATGAGAGATGCAAAACTAGGCATTAAAAGGATGCAACACGTGGCGCTAATGATGAAGCCAAACATGGCGTTGATATGGTAGCAAAATAAGACGTTACGTTGGATGCAAAACATGGTGCTACATAGGAAGAAAAATATGGTGCAACAATAGAAGAAATATTTGGCGTCATTTTGGTAGCAAAACACGATGCAAAAAAGGAAGCAAAAATTGGTGCAAATTTGGAAGCAAAAATTGACACATATTTGGAAGAAAAACATGGTGCAAAGAAGGATGCTAAAGTGGTAGCTAAAATGGATGCTATATTGGATGCTAATTTGGATGCTAACATGGTGCCGCTATTAAGGATGAAAATATGGCGCTAATGAGGGTGGCATTTAAGAAGCAAAAACGGACACTTGCTAGGAAGCAAAATATGACGTTATTTAGGAAGCAAAAAAAGACGTTTTTTGAGACGCTTTAAGTTTTGTCCATGACGCGTCCCATTTAGGGTCTAGTTTGACCACTCAATGCAAAAAAAATTACACTAAAAAGGGAGGCTAAATGGGATGCTAATTCTAGGATTTGTTGTAGTGTATTCTTCTAAGTCTGTTGTATAAGTGCTAATAGCTGCTGTAAAATTCAGCTTTGCATTTCTACTTAATGCATCAACAACTTTATTCTCCTTTCCTTTGATGTGTTGAATTTCAAAATCGTATTCACTTAGAAAAGCTAGCCACCTAGCTTGCCTAGAATTCAAGTTAGGTTGATCTAACAAGTATTTCAATCCTTTATTATCCATCATTAACATAAAATTCCTTCCAATTATATGATGATGCCACATCTTTAAGGCATGTATGATAGCAGCTAATTCTAAGTCATAGGTCGCATAATTTTTCTCATGAATTTTCAGTTTCCTAGACTCATAAGCAATGCCATGTCCTTCCTGAGTCAATACTCCTCCTAAACCGTCATTGCAAGCGTCTTACCTTTAACTTGGGTTTTATAAAGAATACTAATATTAGAATTAGTTCTATCAATAATATGATTACTAAATGTTTTATATAAATATATTTTAGTTTATATTTGAAGTAAATAAATGCAGACAATATTTACGACTTCTTTATAGTAGAAATCATAAGCAAACTAAAGGAAAATCTAGTTACAGTTTGACATTCAATTTGAAAAGAATCATCATATTCACCTAAACACCCAGCTGTACTGGAGTACTGCCTGAATCAGGCATGGAAAAATACAGTATGGAAATTCTAATTCTATATGTTTCTCATTTTGCATATTCATTTCTATTTCTAACACAATGTGCAATTTACCAAATCTAACATTACACAGTTACTCCTTTTTCCATAATCCTAATTAAATACTAACATGCCTGTATTTAACATCTAGTAAACATTTTACTGAGGATGGTAAACAAAAATAACATAAAGACAAATAGAACCTGTCAATGATAAGATGACAACAGCTTAAGGAGGTTGTTTCTCCTAACCAATCTCCCGGAGAACGCTCAAACAACGCATCCTTAGGACCCCCGAGCTTGTTCCTGGTCTTCTTGGCAGAGAACTGGGTGGAGAATATAACTTTAAGACCCTTTCCACCTGACTAGTCCAATTACCTTAGTAATTAAAATCTGCTCACAGCAGTATGAACTTTAGCCTAAAAGCTGCAATAAGTTCAGTCTCAGCAGTTAACCCCTCAAACTCACTTCAGTAATCCCCTCCATTGAATTTCTCTTGAGTAAATTCATTCACCCTAAATGATCACCTCCAGAATGAGTAGCCTCAACTGTCTTCAATGGGAAATTTTATAGAGATGCCTAGGTCTTCTAGGTTAGTTTTCATTTAATGAGCCACCTGCTCTGATTCCACTTTATTGGGGAATCATGACCACAAATATAGGGAAGTTTCCACCTGCAATAGTTGGAAGTAGTTTGAGGATGCTGCCACTTGTCAGTGTACCCTCCACCTAGTCTTTTCCACCAATTGACCAGTAAACACTCTTTTAATAGCTTCTCTAAGCTGTTGTCTCATCATTTATTTATTTATAAATAAAATATTCTGAATTACATTAATTATTCTTGACCCCATTGGGTCATCAATTACAAACTTAGCATAAAATATAACACAATAACATTAATTTTTTTTTGCAAATTGGGGCATGTGACATACACATCCCCTTAAATTATAACATCATCCTCGATGTTATTTATTCGTCATCCTCAAAGTTCCCCTGAAATAGAATTGGATATGCATCCCACATATGACTTTCCAATTCCTAGGTGGCTTCATCTAGACTAAGGTACTTCCATTGCACCTTCACCTGACCAATGGTGCGGTTCCGAAGCGAGATCTCCCTCCGCTCGAGGCTACAATCCAGTTCCACCATAAAATCTCCTTCGAGTTCCACCTGCACATCATTCCAATTAATAACATGAGTAGCATCATGTACATATTTTTTTAACATAGAAATGTGAAAAACATTGTGAACTCTTAAATTCGGTGGTAAAGCTAACTGATAGGCTACCTGTCTGATCCTGGACAGTATTTCAAAAGGACCACAATATCGAGGTNACACAGAAATGTGAAAAACATTGTGAACTCTTAAATTCGGTGGTAAAGCTAACTGATAGGCTACCTGTCTGATCCTGGACAGTATTTCAAAAGGACCACAATATCGAGGTGCTATCCTGGCACAACTACCTAGCCTCAGAGAACTCTTTTTGGGTCTCACCTTAATGAAAACATGTTCGCCTACTTGGAACTCCTTTGGAGTTCATTTAAGGTCTGCTTGACTTTTCCGTTGATATTCCGCAATTTTCAAATTACCTTGTACCTATTTTACAATTAATTCCATTTCTTTCAATAATTCAGGTCCTAATAATAACCTGTCCACTGGATTACTCTAAGAGATGGGGGTATTGCATTTCCTTCCATATAGAATTTCAAAAGGACTGTACCTAGCTGAAGCTTGGTAATGATTATTGTAAGAAAATTCTACCAAGTGTAAATAATCTTCCCATTTATCTGGTTGCTCTTTTACGTACATTCTGAGTAAATCCTCCAACACTTGATTTATTCTTTCAGTTTGTCCATCTGTTTGAGGATGGAAAGAGGTACTAAATTTTAACGTAGTATTTAATCCTTAGAACAAAGATCTCCAAAAATTACCTATAAATTTAGGGTCTCGATCTGAAATTATCACCTTCGGTATTCCATGCAACTAAAAAATTTGTTTTAAGAAAATATCAGCAATATTTGCAGCTTTATAAGTAGTTTTTATAGGTATAAAATGTGCTGCTTTACTCAATTTGTCAACCACTACCATTATTGAGTCATTTAAGTTCTGATTTTTAGGTAATCCGGTAACAAAATCAAGGCCAATTATCTCCCATTTCCAGCTAGGGATAGACAATGGCTGAAGTAGTCCAGCTGGATGCTGATGTTCAGTTTTTACTTGCTGACATTCAAAGCATCTAGCAATATGTTCTGCCAGTTCATTTTTCATGTTTGGCCAAAAATAATCTTTTCTTAGCATGGTCATAGTTTTCTGATAACCTGGATGCCCTGAATAAGGAGTTTTATGAATTTCGTTTAAAATTAATAGCTTAATCTTGGGTACATTAGGTATGTATAATCTTTCTTTATATAGTAATAATCCTTTTTCATTCAAGTTGCACCCTGTACTTAGAATTTCTATTAAATTATATTTTACTTTTCTATTGTAATTTTTAGTAATTTTCGTCTTGTTCTATTCCAACTTCAAGTTCTTCTTCTAAGTCTGTTGTATAAGTGCTGATAGCTACTGTAAAATTCAGCTTTGCATTTCTACATAATGCATCAGCAACTTTATTCTCCTTTCCTTTGATGTGTTGAATTTCAAAATCATATTCACTTAGAAAAGCTAACCACCTAGCTTGCCTAGCATTCAAGTTAGGTTGATCTAATAGGTATTTCAATCCTTTATTATCCATCATTAACATAAACTTCCTTCCAATTAAATGATGATGCCATATCTTTAAGGCATGTATGACAACAACTAATTCTAAGTCATAGGTCGCATAATTTTTCTCATGAATCTTCAGTTTCCTAGACTCATAAGCAATGGCATGTCCTTCCTGAGTCAATACTCCTAAAACGTCATTGCATGCATCTGTACATACTATAAAATCTTTATTAGGGTCAGCAATTCTTAATATTGGTGCAGTGGTTAATAATGTTTTTAAATTTTTAAAACCGTCTTCACACTTCTAATTCTAATCAAATTTCTTCCCCTTTTTCTGCAAAGAGGTTATTGGATTTGCAATTCTTGAAAATCCTTCGATGAACCTTCGGTAATAGCCAATAATCCCCATGAATGATCAGACGTGAGTTACTTCTTTTGGGACTGGCCAATCTTTGATTACCTTTATCTTTTCGGGGTCAACTAAAATTCCTTCTTTGGTCACCACATGACCTAAGTATTGGATTTTATCTTTAAAGAAGTCGCATTTACTAAATTTCGCAAAAAGTTGATGCTCGCGTAACTCTTGCAAGAAAATTTTTAAGTGTTCTTTATGTTCTTCTTCAGATTTTGAGTAAATTAATATGTCGTCAATAAATATGGCCACAAATTTATCTAGATATTTGTTCATTACATTATTCATTAGACACATAAAAATATCTGGAGCATTAGTAAGCCCGAAAGGCATAACAACAAACTCGTAATGTCCATATCGAGTTCTAAAAGTTGTTCTAAAGATGTCTTCATCCTTAATTCGGACCTGATGATATCCATACCATAAGTCATTCTTTGAAAACACTATGGCTCCACGTAGTTGATCAAACAAATCATCTATGCGAGGTAACGAGTATCTGTTCTTGATAGTGATTTTATTTAATTGGCGATAATATATGCATAGTCGTAGAGTTCCATCCTTCTTCTTAACAAAGATGACAGGTGCCCCCGAGGGAGACACACTGGGTCTAATATAATTCTTATCAATAAGTTCTTTTAACTATGACTTAAGTTCATTTAATTTGAGTATATTCATCCGATAAGGAAATTTTGAGCTGGGCACTGCACCAGGTACCTGCTCAATAGTAAAATCTAATTCCCATTTCGGAGGCAGTCCTGGAATTTTTTTCGGAAATACATCTGAATATTCCATTAGAATCGGTATATCTTCCAATTTTAATTTATCTATGTTGTTCATGTTTTCTTCATCGATTACTGTTACAGCATAAGCCTTATAGCCTTTCCTAACAGCTCTCTTAAGCTACAAAGCAAAGATCTTCCTTACGGCTGTTTTCCTAGGGATTCCCTTTACACTTATTAACTTTCCATCATTATTTATGCAAGTAAAGGTTTTATCGAAGCAATTCAAGACCACCNAATATCTTCCTTACGGCTGTTTTCCTAGGGATTCCCTTTACACTTATTAACTTTCCATCATTATTTATGCAAGTAAAGGTTTTATCGAAGCAATTCAAGACCACCCTATGCTGCTCTAACTAATCCATACCAATTAATAGATCATATGAGCCTAAAGCTAATACATTGAGTTTAACAAAAGTTTCAAACTGATCCATAGTTACTGCACAATTCTTTACAAAATTAATTACCTTTCTCTTTGCACCAGTAGCTAGCTAAACTAACCAAGAACTTGCAAAATTTTCAACTGGAAGTTTACATTTTTCTACCAAATTAGGAGAAATATAGCTTAAACTAGCTCCTGAATCAATTAAAATAGATATAGGTATTTGATTTATCTTACCTTCCATTTCCACCATGGAAGTTTGATAGTCTGCTTGCCAATTCTCTAATGTTGTATTGATCCTGGGCATTGACCTAGCTAGATCACCAACAATCATATCCTCTTGTATTGTGTGGATGTTGCTAACAGTCTTTTTTCGATTGGGACAGACTGATGCATAATACAGACTATTGCATTCCCAACACTTTATGGGTTCTTTTCGTTCAAAGTTCTTTATGTAGTTACTGTGGTTGCTAGCAAATTCTTTATTCTTTTGATTATTCTGATTGGTCTGTGAATAACTTTTATTCCCTTGGTAATTCTTATTAGAAAAATTTATGGTGTTATTATTTTTAGAATTTCGATTAGGTACAAACTCTTTCTTCTTTTGTTCAAAGTTATTATTTATTTTGGCCTTCCAGTTGACCATACTCTCCTTTTTACGATTTTGTTCATAACAGAAATTCGCTTTTCTCATGGATTATTCTAGAGTTTTTGGATTGTCATACTCAATCCTGTCCTTTATATGATAAGGTAAACAACTGAGAAACTGCTACACCTTTCATAACAGAAATTCGATTTTCTCATGGATTATTCTAGAGTTTTTGGATTGTCATACTCAATCCTGTCCTTTATATGATAAGGTAAACAACTGAGAAACTGCTACACCTTAGGTTTCTCATCCACAATGTATGGCACATACCTGAGCAGACTTAGAAACTTACTATTCAGTTCTTTCATATTCATTGTACCCAGTTTTAACTCGTAGAATTCCTTAGCCCTTTCCTCATAGTATTGTTCAGATAAAAATTTATTTTTGAAATATTTCTTGAATGTGCTCGACTTTATGTTTTTCTCTCTTATTCCTTTTACTCTTTTTAAGTCCTGCCACCATATATCAACTTTTCCCGTAAGATTATAAATATCCATATTGGCCTTCAGTTGATTAGAATAGTTATAAATTTGGAAGTACTTCTTCATCTCAGATAGCCAGGATTCTGCTTCTTCCCCCTTTTCAATTTCTCCATTAAATGTTGGCGGCTTGATCTGCTTGAACTCCTTAGAGATTTCTTCATAAGGTTTATATTTTCTTTTCTTAGTATGGTGATTATCTTCACTACTGTCACTAGTATAATGAGAGTTATGTTTATCACCATATACTTCGGAAGATGAGCTACTTTCATTTTTAACTTTTTTAGTCTTTTTATACTTATGCTGATAACCTATATCTTCAGACTCAGTTATTTTACCCTTTCCCTCAGTATGAAATATTTCTATTAAGATCTGATTCAGCTCCTCTTGAGCTCTTAGAATCCTCTCATTTTCTTTCTTAGATGATTCCATCTCTGATTTTAATTCTTTAACTATTTGTAATAGTTCAGAAGAATTATTGGTTATATCTTCTTGTATAGGTTCTTTTTTAATATTATCTCGTTCATTGTAAGGAGATTCCTCATCTGCATATTCTTCCAATCTTTCCATACCTGTCATTAACTCAGAAACAAATTTCTCGTGTGTATCATTCAAAGAAAACAACATCAGCATAATTATTTAAATTTATTGTTCCATATAAGCAAGTTGAGCTTAATTAAGGCCTAGTGTTTGAACCTTGTGGTCTGATACCACATGTAATAACCCAAAAATTCGTAAAAATTTAAAAAAAATTAAAGTGACATAAAATGTCTAAAGTCGCAACTAAGTAACTGCTAATGGTTAGTGGAACATGAAACAATTTATAAAAGATCACGGGATGGTTTCATTAAAAGAAACTGTAAACTAAAGGATGTAATCTTAAACATCTGTGTTAGTACTATTAATGACTTAGCAGCTTTAATTCTATCAGAGCTAGAAAAGGACTTGCATTAAGCTGTGGTCAGATATACTGATGATTTACTTTTGTCAAGTAGGTAAGAATTTTTGTTTAAGATCGGGGCTTACTTAACGTTCTGCTAACTCAATTGGACTGCTTGTTCTTTACAGGTTTAGCAGGTAAGCGTAAGATCCAATAGGTGTTTTTTAAAATTATGTCGAGAAAAAAATTACTTTCCTAGCATGTTAAGATGCTAGTTTAAGAAAAAGGTTAAATATGTTGCTTGTCTTCAAGGAGGTAATGTAAATTCGTTTTTGTTGTTATAAATCCATAAATGTATTTATAACTAACACCATAATGACTTTCCATCAAAAACATAAACAATGGTTTAACTTACAAGAGCAAGTACTTACCAAAGTTCCTTCAATAGTATGATGATTATTTTCTAAAAGTCTAAAGGACATGGTGAGTTTTCTTGTGTCTACGGTACTGGTTATTTATAAATTCCCATAGAGAGCATAGAGCTCATGGTTTTGGCTTAAGTTTACTTCAACTACTTAGTGATCTCGCAACTATTCTCACTTCAATACTCAAGGTGTCCTTCTCTTAAAGCATGATCCAGTTACCTATGTTTTTCAATTATACTTTTAACAATGAGTTATTAGAAATCTAACATGAATTCTCCATCATTGTTAGTCTTCAGTTTCTTGGGCACTCCTTCAACGAAACAATATAAGGATTATATTTTTCAGAAGATCAAAATGCTAAAAATACTTTTATAAGCATCTTTCATTTACAATTGGAATGCACCTTTAGCTAAGACTAAGAATTGATGCAACTTATTAGTGGTCTTTGCATTTTTCAGAAGATCAAAACGCTAAAAATACTTTTATAAGCATCTTTCATTTACAATTGGAATGCACCTTTAGCTAAGACTAAGAATTGATGCAACTTATTAGTGGTCTTTGCATTATCTTTATACAAATGTCTTAGCAAATGAATAAAAGGAAACTATTAAAACTTGGAAATAGTCTATACTACTTCGTATCATAAGTAATGGTTTAGAACCTATGCTTTGCTAGTCTCCATGGCATAATGTGTATATCAATGGCATAGTATAAATCAAATGGAAATCATAAGTTGGAATATGTCCTTCTCATAATTCTTTTACTATTTTAAAATATTACTCCATCTATTCGACTAGTTTGAAAGCATGAAGATTTTCTAGGATAATAAATAGTATCCAAGTCTTAACCTAAGGTGGAATACCTAAGTATCAACCCACTATGATGAAATCGAATGATGGCAATCATATGTTACATAGTTTGATATTATTATTGGTTTTGAAATAATGCAAATGGTTGATTGCAGCGTTGACTATAGGTTTCGATGTACGCTTGGAGAAATTATTTGGAATGGCACGTGGATTGTTTGCATCCACTCAAGGGTTGACTTAAAACCTCGAAACCCTTATTCATTTGCATTGCAAACCATGGGTTCCTCCTTTGTGCTGGCCGAGCTGCGATCTCATGGCCATGAGAGGCCTATAACCACCTTCAACATTTGGCATTTTGCCTGAAAATACTATGCTATGACTGTTGGGGAAAGTTGTTTATGGTTTTGGTCTTTCTGAGTGTTAAATTGTTCAACGAGGGTGTGTATTGGCTTTTCTTTGAGGCTCGAAGGCTGAGATTTCTTTTAACCTACCATAGAACATTCATAGCTTCAACCTTCATCTTGTTGGGTCAATTTCTTGCTTTTTCCTTCATAGNATTTGAGGCTCGAAGGCTGAGATTTCTTTTAACCTACCATAGAACATTCATAGCTTCAACCTTCATCTTGTTGGGTCAATTTCTTGCTTTTTCCTTCATAGAGGTGACTTCAAAACTTCTTCCCTTTCGACACGGTGCCAATACGACTTGGTGTGGCTATCTTTCCGTAACTTCCACTCCAATTTACAATAGGTAAAGTCTTACATTTAACTTGGGTTTAAAATTAGTTTTTTTCACAAGGGTTTTTACAATTTTAATCAAACAAAGTATTTATGACATTATTGTTTGAAACTTGCAGGCCTTTGCTCCCGGTTCTAGCCTGTAGGTGCAAAGCGAGCTCACCCTACAACATTTCGTGGGAAAACAAAATGGTAATCCTTAGTTTCACAAGGGTTTCTTCCTACGTGACGTTGTGGTTGATGATGGCATGGCCTTGGTTCTCTGTTAGTTATGTCTCGAATCTTGTTTGTTAAATGTGAAATTTTTTAGAAACTCTTAAAGGGTACTTCGTACAGGGTGAAGAAGGCTCTGGAAGCCGTGATGTAACTGGTTTTTACTTGATGTTTTTNGAAGCTTGTTTGTTAAATGTGAAATTTTTTAGAAACTCTTAAAGGGTACTTCGTACAGGGTGAAGAAGGCTCTGGAAGCCGTGATGTAACTGGTTTTTACTTGATGTTTTTAGCCTTACGACCTGAACAATGTAATTGCTTTTATTTTAAAAATAAAAGAGCACAACTCTAACTCAGTGGGGCTATCGACCTTTGTCTAGCTAATTTTTAATTTTTATAAAATATTTCAGTGGGTGAAGAAAGACTGTGAAGCAGTNAAAAGAAAAGAGCACAACTCTAACTCAGTGGGGCTATCGACCTTTGTCTAGCTAATTTTTAATTTTTATAAAATATTTCAGTGGGTGAAGAAAGACTGTGAAGCAGTCCCGATTGTAAATGAAAACCAGATTTTTCTCCTATCAGTAAAATTTGGTTACTATTTGATATAAATATAAATATATATATATTTACATAATTTGGTTTTGTTTATGGGCCTAAGCCTCGACCTTCAGTTCTAAAGGTTGTAAGCCATATTTTTTAAATTGATTCTATTTTTGAAAAGATCAAGAGTAGAGCAGCCCGCGGGAGATCTTGGCCAGGGTTTACAGGGATTTTTCACTAAGATGCTGACAGGCACTGCCTAGCCACTGGGGCCATCTATTTGCAGAAGCTGGATGGTTCACCGGGTGGTTTTTCCTCCCCATGTGATCCCCTGATGGAGTCGGGCTCTTCGAGGCCCGACAGGCTCAATGGGGTGGGCCCAGCTGCAAAGGACCAACTGGAGGGGTCGTCCGCCGGCCGAAATCCTGATGTGGGGGGCTGCCTGCCAAAATACGCCACCATTCCAACAGTTCATGTTCGATCAGAGAATTTGAGGGGCATGATCGAGCTCTGGAAGGAAAAGGCTCTGATTGGAAAGTTCACGGGGATCTGGCCCAAGGAAAAGGATCTGGTTAAATTGATCAGCAGCGTGTGTAACCCTAAAGGTCACTATGACCTACATCTCGGCTCTAAGGGTTTCTTCACGATTATTTTCTTCAACCAGGAGGACTGAGACCATATCTTGGAGGGGGGCCCTTATTTCTTTTTTTCCACCGGTCTTTACCTCTGTCCATGGAAAGCAATATTCAACCCTAAAACAAAGGACATGACTGTGGCCCTAGTTTGGATCCGCCTCTTCTACTTCCCAGGGGAATATTGGGATCTGGAAACCCTGAGGGACATTGGAAATACCCTAGGTGAGTTTATTAAGGTGGATGAACAAACAAAGGCCCAGAGGTATACCTCCTTTGCAAGGATTTGTGTTTACTTGGATCTCTCCAAGGAGCTACCAGAAGCTATAAACCTAAGTTTGGATGATGAATAATGGATCCAACCCATTGAATATGAGCAGATCCTCTTCAGATGTAGACAATGTCATGAATATGGTCATTTGGGACGTAATTTTCCCCAATTGGTTGCAAAGCCCATCCCAGCAGACCATCACCCGGAGAGCAATGGGACTCCCCCTGATGGCTTCACCCAGGCCAAGAACCGCAAAAGAAACAGGGCTAGCAGGACATCAAAAGCCAAAAAAGACTCAGAGATGCGAGAGATCCGATCCAGGAATGCTTTCAATGTCCTTGGGGACATGGCAGAGGATGGCTCGCCTAAGGAAAAAGAGGAGGTTTCCCATTCCACCAAGGACATCACTTCCCCAAACGGGATGGAAACCCAATAGATGGAAATAGTAGAGGAAGCTGAGGAAAAAGAAATGNGGCTCACCTAAGGAAAAAGAGGAGGTTTCCCATTCCACCAAGGACATCACTTCCCCAAACGGGATGGAAACCCAATAGATGGAAATAGTAGAGGAAGCTGAGGAAAAAGAAATGGAACTAGGTGAATTAGATCTCGACGTGATAGAAGCAGAATGTGGTAAAAAGGGGGAAGGTTATGTGCCCAGAAGGCAACTCGAGCTCCTCCAAGAGGCAATCATCAAGGCTGGGGCTCATCCAAACATGGGGATTGACCCAGACCCTCAAACTGGGCATAAGTGGAAACCTCCAGAGGAGGAGCAATGAAGAGGAAAAAAATCAAATAAGCAATGCATTGTAGAAGTAGGTGTCAAACTCATAGAATCAAGCAATACCCCACGATCAGGGTGGCCTTCTTTGAAGTTTCCAAAGTTTCCCAATGAAGTTAATCTCCTGGAATATAAGGGGTTGTGGAAATCCCAGGAAGTGGAGGACTCTCAATAGGAAAATAAAGCAGGAAAACCCTGATATCCTCTTTCTCCAGGAAACTAAATGCAGTTTTGAAGGCTTGGAGAAAATCAGAAGTAAAATATGGAAAGGTAGCCAGGTGATGGTCCTGGATGCTGCTGGGAAATCAAGGGGCATGGAAATCCTATGGCTCCCCTAGGTGGTTTAAATCTTGAACTGGAGTGCCAATAAGTTTTCCCTCTTGGTATATTTCCATCACCTTGTGTCAGGGGCGAAGGGTACTCTGGTGAACATTTATGGCCCTAGCAGCTTCCCTGAAAAGCAGACATTCATTGACTTCTTAGACTGGTCCAACCACCAAGTGGAGGGATCCAGATGGGTGATGGGAGGGGATTTTAACCTCATCTCTAACCTTGGGGAAAAAAATGGAGGTCGAAGAACTTTGGACAAATTCCAAGAGACTTTTGGGATCTTCCAAGCTCAAAGCTCGTTCGTGGATATGGAAACTGGTAACGACTGGTATACGTGGAACAAAAAACATGGGGGAGAACACTTGGTTCCATCTCACTTAGATAGGTGTTTGGTCTCAGAGTCCATACTCTAGGACACAGGGTAAATCATGACAGAGGTGCTCCTAGCGAAAAGTTCTGACCACTGGCCCATCTACCTTCATTGGGATTGGACATGCTCCACTCTGAGGA
>LPNX010389961.1:32918-49789 GCA_001517045.1 Pseudotsuga menziesii
AAACATGGAAGAAGATATGTACCCTAAACTTATGGCCCAAGGTAGCCACCTTTGCCTGACTAATTGTTAAAAGGCCACATCCTCACTGGTGAAAATATTCGAAATCATGGCATCCAGGGTCCTTCTCAATGTTGCTTATGCTCTCAGGCGGAGGAAACTACAAACCATCTCCTGGATAGATGCCCTTTTGCTACAGCCATTTGGGATAAAGGGGCTATGGGTTTCCAGAAAAGTGACAGGAAAAGAGCCAAGCCGGCGAGAACTTTGATGGAATGGAACCAAAAAACTTTCAAAAACAGAATTATCAGGACCATCTGGAATGCCTTACCTAGTATGATCATGTGGTGCANAAAGATCCAAGCCGGCGAGAACTTTGATGGAATGGAACCAAAAAACTTTCAAAAACAGAATTATCAGGACCATCTGGAATGCCTTACCTAGTATGATCATGTGGTGCATTTGGAAGGAAAGGAATGGCTGAATCTTCTGGGACAAATGCTCCATCCTCGACAAGGTCTGGCAGACGATCCAGGAAAATATTCTCTCCTCCATCAGAAGCATGCAATGGCATGATGAAGATAAGCTCATACCCACTGATGAAATTCATGTTGGCAAATTTTGGGGTTTGGATAAATACCAGCTGGATGGGCTCCGCAAGCACAATAGGATCCTTCATCCTTCCAGCCCCAAGTCGTGGTCTCCACCCCATCCCCTGATTTTAAAACTTAACTTTGATGGGGCCTCCAGAGGGAACCCTGGTGTTGCTAGATATGGTGGGTTATGTAGAGACTCACAAGGAAGGATTATTTTCATCTTTCTAGGAACCATAGGCCGAGATACCAATAATTCTGCAGAACTCTAAGGGATGCTTCAAGTTTTGAACTGTCTGGTGCGTAGCAACAGTTTTTCAGCAATCATTGAGGGCGACTCTAGTATCATGGTTCATATGGCAAGGCGGTTAGTGTATGGCCAAGTCAGTGGCCAAGTGTCCACCAGCTAGAGGTTAGCCAACCGCTTGGACGAGCTCCATGGCATGCTACATGCCCACCCCGTGGTCTCATTCTGTCACGTAAGTAATGCCAACAAGGTAGCGGACCTTCTTGCAAATGTGGGGGTCGAGGGGGAGCTGGATCATCAATGGGGCCCGCTTGAGTCCTTCAAATAAAATTAATGGGGTCATCATTGTAGACAGCTGGCGGCGCATGATCTCGCGGGTGGTATGCAATCGGCACGCCCGATTGATGCGGTGGATATAGGTGACAGATGGCGCGAGCATGCCATGATAGGCCAACACCAAGATTCCTGAGTGCTTTAATGAGGCAAATGATCGAGGGTAGAGGTGGTTGTCCTTGGCCATTATTTTTCTCATTGGAAACGCAGATGAAAAGACGAACAGGATGAGGAGGGATGGCCGAATTGACAGGGCTATCTTTTTAGCAAGAGCTTCCGCCATGACAAAGGGTACGAGGGAGATGATCTGCTTCAGAGCAATGATGTCGTCCCGGTATGATCCAGATGGGGTAGTGATTCCTCCTTTTCCTTCTTATTTCTTGTCCCATTGGTCGAGCCATTTTCATCGTTCAATCTTTCTCCTTGCCTTTCGGATCCTCTGGTTTCTCCCGTGGCCCTCTAGTCTAGTCTGGGTGTGGCTCTCTACCTTCTATTTTCCCCGTGCCCTTACTCATAATTATCTTTTGCTGGAAATGGCCCCACATAGTCAGTTGGTTAAGGGAAAATCCCGTGGTGAATCCCCGTCCAAGAAGAGTGCTACAAAACTCTCCCGTAGGGCTGTGAGACTGCAACTTCAGGCCCAAGAAGAGGTCGAATTTTTTCAAGGATAATATCCCCCTGAACATCTGTCAAGAAGTGGAGGGTTGAGGACCTTTGGAATGCCGTGAAAAATATGCCCAAGGAAGAACTCCATCAGGAGATGGCGGACTGGGTCCTAGATCCTGGATCCACCGAGGGGCGTGCTGCAGCTTATGACTGCCTCCTCATGTTGCACTTTGTGAACATGAATATGGTAGGCCATTCTTACATGGAAAGGGAAGCAAAGATGGTGGGCGATGAGGAGCTGGTGAGAGAATGGAAACACCATAATGGAAAATGCCACCTCATTCACCAAAAGGTGGATGTTATTGCTTCTAGACTGAGTGTCTCTTTCTTCACTGTGGGTAAAGGTATTGACAAGGTGGCTCACCCGAGGGATAGTTGCGGACAATGCGGTAAGAAGAAAAGAAGGATCTTATCTCCCTCTCCACCAGTTCAGAACCCCTCTGGTGCGGTTCCTGCTCCGACTCATCCAATTATGTCATGTCTTCCCTTGGCTTTTCAGAAAATGGAGTGACTATCTGGGTCTACTATTTTTTTTGAAGCCCGGTAATTCGGCTTGTTAAGTTTTTTAAGTTTTCTCCAATGCATTTTTAACATGTAATGTGGCTTCTCCTGCAACCCGTTTTTTTGTGAATGCCTGTTCTGGCTAAGGATTTTAGCTCATCTCTCTTTTGGAAGTTTAGGGCCTATGTGCCCACTACTAGTCTAAGTCTCAGTGTTTTTCTTATTTTTTGGCCTCTATGGCTTGTGTCCAGCTCTGTGCGGGGCTTCTCCATTCCAGAGAACTGTTAGACATGTTTTGTATCTCTGCTTTGTAATGGCTTNTCATTGTTTTTCTTATTTTTTGGCCTCTATGGCTTGTGTCCAGCTCTGTGCGGGGCTTCTCCATTCCAGAGAACTGTTAGACATGTTTTGTATCTCTGCTTTGTAATGGCTTCCATCTGATGTAATATCATGTTTTTATTTACAAAAAAAAATTGATTCTATTTTTAATAATTTGTTTAGGTAATATTTTAAATTATTACCTTGTATTTAAAAAGGTTTCCCGTGCACAATTTAAGGGAATTTTAACTGTGTTTTTAAGAGTAATATTTTACCTTGTTTTGGCTCAAAGGGTTAATTAATGAGTAAACCCTACAGTTCGATAATAGTATTATTATACTTAGTAATTCTTTGCTCTATTTAGTTAATGAGTTCTTTAATGATTTTTACAGTTTGTTTATAATTTTCAGCTAATAAAGATTAGGGTTTATTGCTGCATACTTGTGAATAGGATAAACTTATATTTCAATAACATTTGTGGTTCTAAATAGGTTAAAGTAGAATCCTTCTGTCTTAGACAAAGACACATAGTGTCTGGAACTCAATGCTATAAAAATGTTTTACAAATTCTTTTTAACCGGTTCTTAGATGTTCACCTATTTACTATACTTATGCTTATTTATTAAACTTGTCATTTCTGTGTTTTATAAAGAATACTAGTATTAGTATTAGTTCTATCAATAATATAATTACTAAATGTTTTATATACCTATATTTTAGTTTATATTTGAAGTAAATAAATGCAGATAATGTTTACTACTCATTTACAGTAGAAATCATAAGTAAACTACAGTAAAATTTAGTTACAGTTTTCATGCAATTTGAAAAGAATCATCATATTCACCTAAACACCCAGTTGTACTAGAGTACTACCTGAATCAGGCGTTGAAAAATACTGTATGGAAATTCTAATTCTATCTGTTTCTCATTTTGCATATTCATTTCTATTTCTAACATAATCTGCAATTTACCAAATCTAACATTACATAGTTACTCCTTTTTTCATAACCCTAATTAAATACTAACATGCCTGTATTTAACATCTAGTAAACATTTTACTGAGGATGGTAAACAAAAATAACATAAATACAAATAGAACCTATCAATGATAAGACGACAACAGCTTAAGGAGGTTGTTCCTCCCAACCAATCTCCTAGAGAATGCTCAAACAACACTTCCTCAGGACCCCCGAGCTTGTTCCTGGTCTTCTAGGCATAGAACTGGGCTAAGAATATAACTTTAAGACCCTTTTCACCTGACTGGTCCAATTACCTCAGTAATTAAAATCTACTCACAACAGTATGNGAGCTTGTTCCTAGTCTTCTAGGCATAGAACTGGGCTAAGAATATAACTTTAAGACCCTTTTCACCTGACTGGTCCAATTACCTCAGTAATTAAAATCTACTCACAACAGTATGAACTTCAGCCTAAAAGCTGCAATAAGTTCAGTCTCAACAGTTAACCCCTCAAACTCACTTCAGTAATCCCCTCCATTGAATTTCTCTTGAGTAAATTCATTCACCGTGAATGATCACCTCTAGAATGAGTAGCCTCCGTTGTCTTCAATGGGAAATTTTATAGAGATGCCTAGGAATTTTGGGTCATTTTTCATTTAATGAGCCACCTACTCTGATTCCACTTTCTTGGGGAATCATGACCAAAAATATAGGGAAGTTGCCACTTGCAATAGTTGGAAGTAGTTTGAGGATGATTCCACTTGTCAGTGTACTCTCCACCCAGTCTCCTCCACCAATTGACCATTAAACACGCTTTTAACAGCTTCCCTAAGTTGTTGTATCATCATTTATTTATTTATAAATAAAATATTCTGAATTACATTAATTATTCTTAACCCCACTGGGTCATCAATTACAAACTTATCAAAAAATATAACACAATGTTCCTCAAATAAAATTAAATTGTTTTTCTAAATTGGGGCATGTGACAAGGAGGAAAAGAATTATCAAATTTCTTCTTATCTGGGCCAATTGATTGATGATTCGCTATCAGCAGGTAGCACTTTCCTAGAACCTTGTTGCACCACTCTGTAGGGTGATAATCTATGAGAGAGAGAGAGCAACATGCTCATTCTGAAAATAGGACCTTATTCTCCTTCTGTCTTCTGGATTTCGAGCACCATCCCTAGCTGCAGCCTACAATGAGATTTTGGGTCCATCTAGGATTAGGCCTTTGGTTTGGAATGGTTGTTGGATCTAGATCTAGAATCTCATGAGGTTCAGCCTCAATACCTAGATCATGCTGATCTTGTTCCTATTCATCTAAATCTAAAACATGTGACAAATCATCATCATCAAAAGGTATTGTAATAGTGATTATACCTTCTTGTGCTTCATATGGTGGTAGATCAAACAATTGATCTTCTTCAAATTGAAAATTGCGCTCAACGAAGAATTTCCTAGTTGCAACCTCCATCAAATTGTATGGTTTTTCACCCTCTACATATCCCAGTAGTATGCATTCGCTACTCTAGGATTGGAAGGAATTTCTCTTATCAACGGGTATTCTAGCCCAAGCTTTGGAACTGAAAACTCTCAAGTGAGAGACATTGGGCTTATATCCATGTAGTGCTTCGAATCTAGTGGACCCAACCAATGATTTATGAGGAAATCTATTCTGTATATATGAATAACAGTTTACATCTTCTTCCCAAAGAGAAGGAGGAATATTTTTGGCTTGGAGAAGACAAGTTTCCATCTCCTTTAATGATATGTTTTTCCTCCCAGCCACACCATTATGCTGTGGTGTGTATGGAATTGAGTGTTCTATTCGAATCCCCTCTTATTCACAATATTGATCGAAATCTATTTTAATGTATTCACCTCCATTATATGGTCTTATATACTTGATCTTTTTCCTGAAACTATTCTCAATCATAGCTTTGAAAACTTTAAAAATTCCAAATACTTTTGATTTATGTTTCATGAAATATATCTAGCAAAACCTAGAACAATCATCAATAAAAGTAAGGAAATACCTGGAACCATTAATTGATGTTGTAGGCATTGGTCCTGACACAACACTCTGTATCAAATAAGGTATAGAGGAATCTCTATGTGCCTTCCCAACTTCATACCTCTTCTATGGATACTTACCTACCAAGCAACAAGGACATACTCCATTGGAAGTTTGGATGAGAAGCAAGCCTTCAAACATTTTGACATTCTAGAGTTGTTGGAGATATTTGAAATTGAGATGCCCAAATCTCTCATGCCATATCTTGCTTGTGTTTTTAGCATGAGTCAATAAAGCTGTAGGAGGTGAAACATGGAAAAAATGTGAGAACCCATAATCCTTAGTGGAATGATTGGAAATAACTTTCGATATGAGCTTTCCAATAGATTTTTTCTTTGACTTCAACTGAGTCATAGTCGAATGTAACTCTCTTGGGAGAGCCTATATGGGTCATCTGATAAATAGACAACAAATTAGCTGCAAGAGAGGGAACATAGAGAACATTTTTGAACTCACCATGCTAGATTTTGACTGAACCTATTCTTGCTGCTAGAATTTGGGAGTCATATACCATGTGAATTTTAGGTCCTTCTGATAGAGTGAGAGTGGAGAAGGATTCCTTGGAATAAACTATGTGTTTGGATTCTCAAGAATCAATCAAGTAATATTTTGAATGAGTAAGGCATGCCTTCAAGGCATGACATCTCTCATGATCTTTTGTCTATGTTCCAGCATCAGAATTCATTGCTCCTTGTGGAAGGGCAATGTTGTTCTGTTTAAGGATGGAGGAAATATGGTCGATATGATTCTTCATGCACTGACTTTCAGAATGAAATCCCCTCATACAATAAGGACACTTAGTATTTTCAAACATTTTATTCTTCTTGGATCCCGAAGCTCCTTCAAAATACTGTTGATTCTCCTTTTGCTTCGAATCAGATGATTTAGGATCCTTCCCCTTGTGATTCCCTTTATCTTATGCATTGGTTGAGTCTGACGTTAGAAGAACATGGCTCTTGGAAGTTTTAAGGACTCCCATTTGGNGAATCAGATGCTTTAGGATCCTTCCCCTTGTGATTCCCTTTATCTTATGCATTGGTTGAGTCTGACGTTAGAAGAACATGGCTCTTGGAAGTTTTAAGGACTCCCATTTGGACCAACTTATCCTGCTCCCATATTAAAGACTCGAAAAATCCATTAAGTGAAGAAACCTTCCAATTGGGGGTGGAATCTCTTTCGGAATGGAAGGTAGAGACAAATAAAGAGTTAACTTAGAACCAAGTTTTCTAGCCATAGAGAGCACAAGATTCTCATCCTTCCTATATATTCCTCATTTCTTACATTGTAGTGCTAGAGACCTTAATTTTGTGATGGATAGTCTCGAAACTGCTGGGCTGCAATGATATTAGCTAGTTCTCCAAGATGTTCCCCCGAAGCTCATCTTGTTTCCAAAATAGGAGTTTGCACTTCTCTCAAGCTTCTTTAGAAGTCTTCAATCCCTCAAGATGAAAGAGGAGATCCCTGGTGATGTGAGCGCAAAGGAAGCCAAATGCTTTATCCAATCAGTTCAAGAACTTGTTTTTCTCAGTAGGATCATGAGGTTCTATCTCTCTGCCCATAGTCATCCTATATAGGAAAATCTTGTGAAAGGAGACCTGTATATCTTCCCTTCAATCAACATAGTTGAAGGGTGTTAGGATATGGGGTAAGAAAGAAATATAATCCATCAATTCTTCCTTTTGAACAGTCAATTCTTCAATTGAGCTACGTAGCACCTATAAGAAACAATGCAAGATAAAAAAACANAAGGGTGTAAGGATATGGGGTAAGAAAGAAATATAATCCATCAATTCTTCCTTTTGAACAGTCAATTCTTCAATTGAGCTACGTAGCACCTATAAGAAACAATGCAAGATAAAAAAACAATTAGTAATCATGTCAGAATCAAGCCTTCCATATTGACATGTACACTTTCTCAAGGTCCCTCATGCCCACACAGACTTATCTGAATGAATATAGAGTTATCAATGCACACTTTGTGAGACTTATGTGGAAACCTAGCTTCTGTTGGTGTATAATGGAGATTGGACAGACTAGATGTATGCCTGAGTAGGCTCTGATACCATGTTAAATTATTGTGCCATTTATCTTCAGGAAATGATTGCAATTTAATTGTTGTATTATTATGCAGTGTAATGGAATGAAAAAAACACACTGTAAAATAAAATTTTCACATAAAATGGATAAGGATTGCTCAGTATAATTAGAGTATAAAATTCATTAATCCCAACAGTATACATGGATGTTACTTAAAGGAGAATTCGAATCATGTGGATAGGATTCAAATATACCAACTCAAGGCTGACTGACTGACTAACTAGAAGTGTCTAAATCACTATGGGAGCTCACTAGTGTAACTCTAGATGTCTAATTCAGTCTCTCAATCAGTTAAACTAGTTAAGCTAATGTGGTAGGTGAGAAGTAGGTGAGAATAGGTTCCTACCCACATGAAGCTAACTGAACTAGAGGAAATCTAGCTGAATGTAACTGGAGAATAACTTAGCTTAACTAGTTACCAACTACCAACAACTGAAGGAGGTTGGTGGTGGCACTCCTAGTGGCTCCTAAATTGTAGGGATTTGTCTCAGAGGCACATAAACTGATGCGTGAACATGTAGTTAGTTATAGTTAACCGCTATATGTGTTCCCCACACTCTAGTGACTGGTACTAGTCGCACCAATAGACCAAGTGGACCCAATGGTGTTAGTGGACCCAATATTAATTAATGACTCCTAAGTTAGAAAAATATAATATAATAGACAAGTATGAACGAGGGATGATAATAAATCCTAACACAAAAGTGGTACAAACTCAATGACTTGACTGTCTGAGAGCTAGGATGGGTAGTGGGATCATTTAAATTCCTACAATAACTTTTATAATGACATTTGAGTGCATAAATCTTCTAGAATGATAAAAACAGTAAGACTAGTCAAAATTTCCTAGTCAATGAGCAAGGGTGTGCATAGTTTAATGAATTTCAAATCAGATTTAATTCAACATGCTAATAATATATTACAGAGACTAATACATCATTTTTACAAATCAAATAATTTCATACTCCTTCCCATGGACATTAATTCATTCTTATTACTTTAAACTGATAGAAAACCCATTAAGGGGGCAATGAAAGGTTCACTCATGAAAACTTAACATGAGGGTTCTTTGGAACAGAAACCTTACTGAATTCCAGAATTCATAATGAATGAATTTGGTTTGAGCACATCATGAGAAGGTTTCTAGGACTGATCTCTTCACAGGGAATCCAAAGATGAGGCCGGGAGGCCCAAAACTAGCACCAAACTTGGAGTTGGGAGCGTAGGTGAAGTTCCCTTCACTCGAGCTCATCTTCAATGGATGGAGTGTTGTTGTAGAGGTCAAATATGAAGCTTAGGGTGCTGATCCTTAGCTCACTACCACCTTCACTAAAAATGGAAGGGGAGATAGAAGAGAGGGGAAAGGAACTTGGGGCGCATCACCCAAGAGACTGAGGCACATCACTCAATATGACTTTGGGATTCACTCAATACAAAATAATTCTTGAATCAAACTGAGAAACAGTGCTTGAATTGTCTTTTAGTAGACCCTGGGTGACTTGTTGAGAANCTCAGTATGACTTTGGGATTCACTCAATACAAAATAATTCTTGAATCAAACTGAGAAACAGTGCTTGAATTGTCTTTTAGTAGACCCTGGGTGACTTGTTGAGAAAATCAATCACCTATTGAGAAAGTTTCCCTTGCTAAACCCTAACCCTAGCTAAGTGGTGTTCCCTCCTTAAGAAAATGGTAAGCATGTGTCATGTGAAATGTTTTCATTTCAATACCTTTCATCCAACTTAGAAATTTCACCCTCCTTAAGCCCAAAGTTGCCTGCATTTTCTTATGACATCTTTTCTGCACTTTCTGCTTTTTGTGACTAGACCTCTAAATGGAAACTACACCCTCCTCTGGCCCAGAGTTATCTACTTTTTCTTCTGACATCTTTTCTGCAGTGAGTCTTCTTTTGTGACTGAACCTCTAAATGGAAACTGTGCCCTCCTTAGGCCCAAAGTTGCCTACTTTTGCCTATGGCAACTTTTATTGGATTTTGGTACTTTCCCTCTTTTCTGACTTCTTTCTTTTGTCAGTCCCTTGACGGTTTCTAATTTTCCTCCTAAGAAAGTTGGCTTGCCTAAGTGTTCCCTCCTAACATGGAAACTTATTTACACATATTTAATTGCACATTAATAAATAATGATAAGAAATAAAACTAAGTACAATCCTCCTAAATAATAATTTATCAAAATTCCGTAGGTTAATAAATTAATGTCACTTATATCCACTAGGTGTTTGGAAAGGTATACACTTTTGGTGTTCAATAAGGTGGGGACATGACATTCTGGTGAGGTATCCTTCCACTTGATTAAAAATTCCTAGATATTGTGATGACATAGATAAATGCTCCTAGGTGTCCAAAATTGATTTTGGCTAGATCCAAATGGAGCCTTCTTCAACCAATTATGGTAATGTAGTATGAATTCGATAATTTTGACATATGAAATTCTTCAAACATGACACATGAGATATTGGGTGGATCTTGGAGTGTGTTCGAAATTGACTTTGGTTGGATCCAAATGGATCCTTCTTCAACCAATTATGGTAATGTAGTTTGAATAGATAATTTTTACATATGAACTTCTTCAAACATGACACATGAAATATTGGGTGGATCTTGGAGTGTGCTGTGAAAACTAATTTGTAGGCCACGTGACCAATGAATTGAACAATCTAATATGGGTCATACAACTTTGGGTGATCCTTTGATGACCTTTAATTTTGAGAGGGACATTCTTATAAGGTTTGAGGTGAAGGAACACCTAGTTTCCTTCTATAAATGAATGCTCTAAGAAATGTTGATTTTTCTATCCGATTCATGTGATTTTGAGCCATTGCCAAAGTTTCCTTACGTTTACAAATAGTGACATTATAACAACAATCTTTTCCCTCGATTATAAATATGTAAATATGTATTTATTTTGAGAGGATGGAATCCTAAGGTGGTGTTCGGAATGACCTAAATATTGTTATGTTTATTAATAAAAATTTCTGAGTGAATGGAAGAAGGGATCATATGAAAGAGATGGTGGGATATGAGTACACAATTGGAGAAGGTGAGAGAAGGACCAAAGAGGGGGAAATGGGACCCTGGTCATAAATTTTTTGATCTCACCTTAACCTTAGGAAGCCAAAGAACCTAAGGTCTTCCAATTAAAGTGAGTAAGTAATAATTCCCTATTTAATTATACTAATTGGGGATTGAGAGAGGGGTTTCTTTAATCCTATGTGTCAATTTCCTAACATGTAAATAATAGTTTGGAACTCAATTTAGTTAGGGAGGATCAAAGTTCAATTCCAATAGAGAATTCAGTTTAGTGGAGTGCAATGTCATATCATCATTACCTATGGAGGAGTTATGAGAGAAAAACTTGGTAGACTAGTTCTTTATTAGTGTACGAAAGGGAGATGAAGTGTTGTTGTCATGAATTGACCTAGTGTATGCTCAGTTACTCCATAATTGGTTGGTTGAGAAGTACAGTTTGCCTAAATTCACTATGATATGTTGAATAGCCTTGGAACTAATGTAATTGGTTAGTGATCCCTTAGTGGGGAAACTAGGCCTACATATTATGTTCCTTTGAGTACCCATACAAAGGCATCATGGATGAACTATGTTGGAGAACTAGAAGGGAATTGAAGAACACACACGAGACTGTTAGCTCATAAAAGGGTGTTGTTACTTGTGTTGTATAGGTTGATGGGTTATGAGTGTTGAGGATTAGGATATATGTGGATGGTGTTTCTACACTAGTGGGTTGCATGAGGGAATCGAGATGAGAGAGCCACAACTAATGAAGTTTGAGAATCCTGTGACAGTCTTAGAGTGGTTGGGTAGAGTGAAAGGCTTGGGAAAATACTAAGGTGTATATCACCCTTTTGGATTGATAGTGTCAAATTGAGGGTGGACTTTGCTGTATAGAGATTAAGTAAAACACAAATCCTACAACCGAGATGAACATATGTTTCCAACAACTAGTTGTGACTTATTGTTAAATATAAAGTATCAAATTTATATTTATTCTCTATTATGGATTAGGATGCCATGTCTTTATGTTGTTTGGAAATGTGTTTATTTTATAGTTTATGATTATGTATGAATGTAAGATTTCCTGTAATTGTATGTTGTATTAATGTAGCCTTTATAGGGTTAGTTCAATTGTATAATGGTTTGGTATGGTGATTTTATATGGATTTTGGATCCCATTCCTATATGTATTTTGTTGTGCAAATTGTATTTGTGTTGTAATTCTACTATAAATATGTAGTTATCCATTGAATTAGTATTTTAGCTTTATTAATTATCCTCATGTGGATGTATGTGTTTGGAATTTCAAATCCATATATACGTATAAATTTAAATTTAAATTTAGCATAGTTTGAGTTTTAAATCATTGGGAAGAATGAATTTATAGTTAATAGTTTTGTTTTCAGTGGTAGTAGTTACATTACCAACTTTAGGAGGGAACCATATTTTCAATTATATCAGAATACGATTTTCAAGAACCTCACGGCCTGAAGGCATGGTGTGGTCACTAGGGGAATTGTGGAGTGGTATCAAAGCATTAAAATTTGACCGAATAGCTTTAAGGGAGTCACCTATCAACCAAAAAGTACTATTGGGAAACTTGGAGACATTACAAATTGGTATCAAAGTGAAGTTTTACAACACCAAGCATGCATGGGATGAAGGACATTAAGTTAGTTCCATGAATCCATAGTTAGACCAAAGCAAAAGTGGATGGATCCGTTAATGGAAGGGACACTACAGGAGTAAAACTCTACATGACAACCACATGTTTGAATTTTCAGGAAATTATGAACATCTCATTAGTTTTTTAGAAAAAAATTTAAATTTTATGTGGGCCCAACATTTTCCACATGGGAACATGAGTGATGTGGAGAAACCACATGGAAGGGTAGATGACATGGTCGTGTCAAAAGGCATGTCATGGATATCCTATAGGAATCAAGATATTAGGTTAATTTTGTAAATGTGTCAAGACATTTGGATGGGGATTACCCGATATGAGGATCCCAATAGTTATGATGGATTCATTTCTTCAAAGGAAAAAAAAAATTAGTTAATCCACTAGTTCAAGGAGGGTATGCCAATACGATAGTCTAACAGATATATCATAACTCTCCTATTAAATATTACATTGGAACAAATTAACACATCATGTAGATGGATAGGGTTCCAATATCATATACTGGCTATCATGCAAGACTAATAAGGAATACAAAAGATGTATGGAAAATATATGTTCCATCGATTTTTTTTATTTGATCGGATAAAATTCATCGAATAGAGCTCATGAGCAGTGCATAGTGCATGTTTGTTGTGGAAGGATGATATGGAAATTATGATATCGTCCATTGGACGTCAATTATATTAGGAAAGGTTCATCGAAGAAGGTTGACAAAAAAGGTCTTATATCAACCATTCAATATCAAAGTTAGCAGATGAATTTTGTGAGACAAGGCTAATGGAAAACGTTCGATATAAACTATCAAATATTGGGAATTAGGGTCGAAAGGATACCATGTACAAGAAAAATCCAATGAAAAATCACGATGATATAAGTTCGATAGCCCATTGGAAGTGTCCCATTGAGAAGAGAAATGATGTGCAATTAGGAATTAGCCTAATAGGAATTTCCTGATGTGATAGGCTTAATGTGATGAGTTCGATTGAAGTGTTCCAATACGTTTGGACATTTTTCATTGGAGGTAAGTCATCGGAGAAGTCAAAATATGATATACATTATTGATTCAATAGGGTAAGTTCGATGCTGAAAAATTTCAACAATAAGTATAGGAAATTTTTGGAAAAAATATTGGCAGCCATAACTTTTAGCTTGACAGTCAAATTGGGACCTAGTAATAGTCGCTAGAAAGCTAATGGTCAAGTGCATCAGTGGCATGATCAACTTAGAAATAAGATTCATATAAATTTCCAGAAATTGATTAGAAAGAAGCATGTGTCTCTTATTTAGCAAAATTGTTGAATAAATGAATTTTCCATAATTTTAAAACATATGAACATTCCTATAAATTTAGGGAATTGAAATGCATATAATAGCTCTTAATGATATGAACACATTGTATATACAATAATTGAACCATGTATAGTTTAGGTCAAAAGAAATTCATATCAGCCATGGGGTGCATATTTGAAGAGGAAGAGCTTGTTTACATCTATAACAAAGCTAGGGGATAAAATGACAATGCATGAAATGAAGAGACACAGTCTGATGGTCATAGAGGCGATGTTGAACCTTTGAGGATTCTGGAAACGATGAGAATCCTAAAACAATAAAACAATGATTTTTTTGTTTAAAACAATAATACTTGGGGTTATCACAATTTTTTCTATTTCTAAATATTGGACCTCGTAAACAACCTCAAGGGATTTAACAAACCATGAAAGAGGTTGCACACCTTGTGCATAATTTCCCACAACAAATATTATTTTCTCAAAGGGTCCATAGATATAAGGACGTTTATTAGAAATCTTGGCTAGATTTTGTGAGTGACTAATTTCTTATCATACAAGGAACATGTTTCCCACCAACCACAAGATAGGTCTCTTCGAGGTACCCAAAATCACATATGAAATACTAAATTAACAAAACTTCACATTGGAACTACTTGGGGAAAGAGAAGCTGCTCTTTCTCCTTACCATCTACTTTCCCCACACCAAAATGGAACCCCTTAAAGATGAAGCAACCGCTCTTTCTCTGATAAAATTGATTTTTGTGAACAAACTGTTTGAAGAAAAGTTCCTATGAAATTTGTGGTTAAAATATCCAGATCTACTTTCCCCACAAGCAAATCATGTCTTCTTTCTATTAGAAAATTTTAGTTTATCAACAATTTGTTTGAAGAAGAGCTCTTAAGAAATTAGGTGACTTTGAGATGACTCGTGTAATGTCACTCTGGACCCTCGTAAGACACATGTCACTTGTTGAGTGGTACACATGGATGTCAGTTTAGGGAAGAGACATTATCCTCAAAGGCTAGAATTAAATATCTTATTCATTGGAATTAGGAAAAATATGGACAAAAAATGGTAATTTAGGATTTCAAAGTTTCAATATCAATTAAGAACACACAAAGGGGGGTGATTCCATGATTAAGAATGCATGTCTCTTGGTGAGGTAGCTCATTAGTCAAGGGGATATGTGGAAATATCCTTTTCCCCAAGCATTAAGGCGACTTCATCACCAAAGAAATTTGCAAACGATAGGATGGACACATGCCACACCTATGCCTTACAACGTGGAGTCCTGCACATATTGATTTTGAGNCCCCGAGCATTAAGGCGACTTCATCACCAAAGAAATTTGCAAACGATAGGATGGACACATGCCACACCTATGCCTTACAACGTGGAGTCCTGCACATATTGATTTTGAGATCAAGATGGTTTTGATGGCTTGCACACACATACAATAAAAGTATATGATGAATAATAATGACCTTGTATAGGACATGCAACTAATGAGACACCTGGCATGGAAGGGGTCCGATGTGTACCTCCGTTAATCAAATCCATTGCACCTTGCACGTGGGAGAGATCTAGTGAAATATGTGAATGGATTGGGAGTTAAATTCTTAAGTTACGATAGTGTAGGGCTCCATTATTGTGGTAGGGGGCATCACTAAGGAGGTTTGTACCCATTTATAAGAGTATTTGCGTGGATAGTAAGATAAATAATTTGTTTAATGTACATAATTGAGAGCTTATTTTTCCGCCTCCACATCTCCTTGAGTGAATAATACTAGGGGGGATATCATTTATTAGGGAAAGAGGAAGGCCTTGGTGGGGGGGTTGTGTGAGGTCCTGACAGAGGTAGGAAGCTCCCTAGAAAAGAGGAGAATCCCCTTGAGGATACTTCAAGAAGAGTGGATATTAAGATAAATAATTTGTTTAATGTACATAGTTGAGAGCTTATTTTTCCACCTCCACATATCTTTGAGTGAATAATAGTAGGGGTACTATCATTTATTAGGGAAAGAAGAAGGCCTTCATGGTGGGCTGAGACCTCCTGAAAGAGGTAGGAAGATCCTTGACAATGAGGAGAATCCCCTTGAGGATACTTGAAGTGAAGAGAGTGATGAGGGACTTAATTCCTCCATGGAATCATAAATGTTGTCTAAAGAGTGTTGAGAACACTAGTACAAAATGAGAGATAAGTGACCAAGAGACCAAAAGATTTGGTCACCATGGTTTTTTCAAGGGATAAATGACCAAAATTGAGAAATTTTAAGTGAGCTAACTAAAAATGACCAAGATAAATGACCAACTTGGTCACGAGATAAGAACTAAACTAAAAATGACCAAGATAAATGACCAACTTAGTCATGGGATAAGAACTAAACTAAAAATGACCACATAGAAATTGGTCATTTATTTTGTCATATTTAGTGGTGTCACTTCTGTTAACAAATTCTAACTTGCAGAGTATCGAAGGAAACATGGTGAAGAGAAATGATGGTTATTTAGACTTTGGTTAAATATGACAATGTGAATGTATGATAAAAGGGCGCATAACCGATGAAATCATCTCATAATCCAATGGTATAGAACAAGGAGGTAAAAATCAATGGTTTATAATAGATCCGCTCTGTGGAGACGCACGGGAGATAAGGGTATGTGGAGATAATTAACAAGGTGCGAGGATCGACGATTATGAGACTGGGTAGACAAAATCTACGGTTGATAAGAAGTCCACTCCATAAAGTTGCGCGTTGTTGAAAACAAAAAGGCCCAGTGGAATGTGTACATGTAAGCTAATCCAACGGCTTAAAAATAAAGTGAAAATTCATCAACGGTCATCATCAGATCCGGAGGATAGAGTTGCACGACGGTTGGAGTAGAAAAGCAGTAATGAAATTAAAACTGTGATACACGTGGCAGCTTGTGGTACATTCCGTGGAGAAAAATGGTTTAAGCTAAACCACTAAAAGGAGTATCCGGAATGGACTTCTATATAAAGTGAAGTTGACTTATTTGAAGAATCATTTTTTATTTTACATGCCGGGACGAATGAAAAGGACCGCCCACCACCCTTTCA
>LPNX010389961.1:51993-62293 GCA_001517045.1 Pseudotsuga menziesii
CCCTAAGTACAGCTCAAAATGCATTGAATTTCTTGAATTCGTTAACTTATCAAAAATTACAAGATATAGGAATCAAATACAGAGTGGCAATAGTACTATGGTAAAAAATGTTCATTCACAAACATCATCTTATGAAGACAGTACAAGATAAGGCTGATGAGATGACCTCGCGTATTAATAATTTCAAGCATGCTTTTAAAAAATTGTTTGAAGATGGCCTTCCTTCTTTCTGGGACGAAGAAGGGAAACTTCTTTCTCAAGAACATTATCATAGCCTGCTAGTACAAATCCGTATTGATCACTCTAATTTTGATGATTTGGTAAAGGGGTTGATGGGAAAGGTCATCGTGGACAAGTTAACAGAAGACTTCGAGATATTATAGAAATTTCTGATCATCAGAGGAGGGCTGCCTACTATGTCTTATGAAACCTATATGGATCTGGAAGTGTCTATCCAGGAAATGATTGAGTACGATATCCCAAGCGCAGAACAATGGAGAGTCATGGAAAGATTTGGAAAAACAAAGTATATTCTTCATCCGTGAAAACAGGTGGTGCGCGCTATGGAGCTGCTTGTTTGAGCCTTGTTGTCACCAAGTTGATTTTAATTAAATGATCTGTTGTCAGGATCAAAGCAAGTAGTTTATTCCTAGTTGTTAGGGATATAGTTACAAAGACTTTGATTAAACAAATTATTCAGTTATTAAATCTTCTTGGGGGAAGAAATCATTTATGTATTTATTTGCATTTACTTGATGTAATGGGGGTTGGAACCCATTTGTTGATCAATGTTTTGAAGACATATAATTTTTGAAATAACAAATTTGAATGCGTGTGAGTTATCAGAGATTCTTGTGCTATTTACATTATAGTCTGTATTTTCTTTCCTGTGTGATCGTTTTTCCAGTATTACACTCCATTTTGTTTTCCTCGTATCTGAAGCGTAGTATTGAATGGTTGGAATTCATACTTGTTATGCTCTGACTATTGTTTCAGATATTTCATAAATCTTTCTGCTAAAGTTAATATGGAACTCATCTTTTTGATGCTCTATATTGATGGACTGTTCATTATTTCTTCCTTTCCACCTGAACTCAATGAATGACTGTAATTAAGTGGTTATCTTGCCTTTGATGAAATCTCATGCATACGATTTTGTGATACCTTTATGTATATTTGATTCCATTGCCCAATGATTATGTGTATCGTTTCAATCGTCTATACGATTTTCAAGTGTTGATTTTGTATCTGGCCTTGTTAAATTTATATTTGAGAGATCCCTCTCTGGAAAGAAAAGCCAATTTCTTTCTGAAGTGGTTTTTGATGTTACCTTTGGGATTTAGCTTTGCAACCTGGGTACATTCTGAGTGTTAACAACTTTGACAATGAAAAATTACAATATTGACAATGAATTTGTACAATTTACTAAATTTTAACACTACAGATGGATTCAGAGATCCCTTCTAGGGGGTCTTTGAATCCATATGTAGTGTTAGAACTTAGTAAATTGTAACATTGTAGATGGATTCAGAGACACAAGCTATTGTTGAAAGATGATGCCATATGTGAAGGAGAGACTCACTAAAATTGATATATAAATGAATGATCTTTGAATGAATCTAGGATGGGAATTGGCTGAAGGAGAGCTGGAACTTTAACTCATTCTCAATCTATGATTGGAAGGAATCCAAGGCAGCAGTGGTGATGCTTTCTATTCTTCCACAGGTCTCCCATTGTGTCTTGGTGAAATGTAAGTATATGGATTCAGTTCTTGTATTGGATCATTTAAATTGTTTACGGTGATGTTTTTTCAAAAATCAAATTTATTAATCTAGGTTTTTTATTGTGATTTTGTATGTTTACAATGATGAATTTTAAAATCTAGGGTTTTTATTGCGATTTTGTTTGTTTACAATGATGAATTTTACAGGAAAAGTCCCAGTTCAATGTTTCCACCCAGTACTCATTCTACCAGTTTATTATAGTAGTTCAATCTATTACTGAACACCCAATCCACCTGCATTCTCACTTTCTCACATTACTGCACCACTTACCATACCACCTTCAATACACCTGATCAGGAAGGACACCATCCACATGGGATGGGTTAGGCAGTATGCGTAAGAAAGGATAATAACAACCAAGATACCAGTGAAGCAATAATTTTATTACATCAATTCCATGTAATTCTATGAATACAATCAAATTGCAATCCTATTTGCAAGGGAGAGAGTATTTCCACCATTTCCCTAATCATACTAAGACTATATAAAATCCTAACAATATATGGGCATGGCTAATATGCTTGCATCTTAATATGTAACCTATACATTATGCAAGAATAATTAACATATAAAATAATTAAGTATAAAATTTCCATGCCAATGATGAGTAAATAAAGACTTTATATATATATGCAAATTACTAAAATACTAAACTATATCCATCACTATTATTTACAAATGGTTTAACAACACCAAGCAACACATGTTAAGCAATTACAAAAACAGAATAATAGAATAGTAAGGAACAAAAAAAAGTAAAATACAAATTGCAATATGCCATTTGAACCAACAGTAAAAGCAATAAACATTTAGTCATGCATACATCCTTGTCCGCTCTACACAGGGCTCATGATTCTTACGCCTAACCAAGAAGGACATCATCCACCTAGGATTGGTGTCCCAGTACTGATAATAACACGCAAGACACAGATTCATAGTCAGAGGTGGGCGAATTCTTTGCTTATTTTGTTCTTGTCTTTTCACATATATAAAATATCAAAATTTTGTGATCTAGGGTTTCTATTGCAATCTGTGAAATAATGTCTATTCCATTGTTTTTCTAAATTACCATTACCACTATTCGAATATTATAAAAATTCCATCAAACTACCAACGATGTCATGGTTAAGTAGTAGCGAAAAGACTCCATCTCAACACATTTTAGACCTCTTATTAATGTTCTTTGTGTAGTATATACTAGGGTGTATCAAGCACTGAGATACAAGTTACTTGACACATTATACATACAAATGTACTACGTTTCTATTTGTTCTTCTATCTTCTACACATGATTTGTTTTTGTTACAATTATGTCAAGGTAAAGATGATCTTTGCATCCATTTTCATAGGTACATGTTCTTGTGGCAATATTTGAACCTTTGAAATCCATATATCGTATCTACAAACATCTGAAGCTACTGTATTTCCACATTATGGAATTATATGTTATCAAAGCATTTAATTTCATCAAAAATATTTGTTCTAACTGGTACTTTTGTTGCCTTGCAATTATGCTGGGAAAAATTGGTATTTTTGGTTAAAAGTAACATAATGTGTTCTGTTTATTCAGAAATCATGTCATTCTATCAGCGGAAAAGTATGTGGAAGAAATGCATCGATATTGGAATATCCTTAGGTGGGAAGAAATGCGGTTCTCTTGCAATGCATTCAACCCAATTGGCCCCCTTAAGGTTTGTATGTTAGACCTTGTCTTTCTGATTTTTTCCCTAGTCTCTCTTAATGGAATAGATGGTGCCATAAATGGTTCTTGAGGTCGGTGATGCACTTCTGTTAGAATTCAGTGCAAATTTAGCCAGAAAAAATGCAGGTAGGTTGGTAGGGATTGATGGCATATGCATGAATTTGTTTTATCGTTCTTAGAAAGACCCCTTATGCATCAATTGAACTTATTTTTTAGGATGAAATAATCATTATGTTGGCACAATAATATTTTATTTGTGCAAGAATGTATGAAAATTAAATTCTACCATCAAGGATTTTGTGCTTTAAAACCTTTGGTTCGTTGTCCATAACATAAACTTATTTTCAAGTAAATCCCGTCATTTATGCAGTTTTTGCAAAATAAGTTTGGGTATTGTATTATTTTTGGAGCAATACCAGCTCATCATTTTTTCCTCTTTGTACATGATCCTATGTTTGGATTTTATTTGGGGGTAATTTGCAGTAGCTGCTCAATTTTATGACAACAACTTTTTAGTACCTTTGTTTGCTTCTTCTCCACCAAGCACAAGAGTTTGGGGATAGCGATAGGTCAGTGGCTACCTCAATCAACTCTAATAGAGTGATTTATAACTAACAACCTAATCCCAATAGAGTGATTTATAACCAACAACCTATTTATCATTTTATTGAGGGCCTGATTGGAATCGAGGTTGGATATGTCTGGTTGCACTATTCAATCAATCAAAATTTGTTCCTGAAGGACTTTATATAGAGATAGGATTATTGCAAAGGTGGAGGAACTAGTAGAGGAGAGGAAAGGGTTTAGATACGACATTGCCAAACAACAACTGCTCAGGGAAGGTTTAGGCATGCAGAGTCAGTAGGAAAGGTTCATTTTGGTGTATTAACCGGTGGGGAATGGTTAGCATAAATCAATAGTCCCCCCCCCCATATATCATAATTGGCTAACAACCCTGTTGATTATAGAAGTGATTTCCTCAAATCCCATCAGATCTCTCTACCAAGCAAAGTACCATATCTATTGAGCTTGATCTCTTGATTTGATCTCGATTATAGTGTTTGAAAATGGAATNAGAAGTGAGTTCCTCAAATCCCATCAGATCTCTCTACCAAGCAAAGTACCATATCTATTGAGCTTGATCTCTTGATTTGATCTCGATTATAGTGTTTGAAAATGGAATCAAAGATACAAGGAGGAGGGAATTTTTTTTGTATTGGTCATCAAGGAATGTTGAACAAACAAATTTCTTCTTGCAACACCCAATGAAGATCAGGATCGTATATATAGACAATGTTGTAGGATTGAGAAAATCGTTACTTGATTTTAGCAGTAGAACTAAATAGTAGAAAGAAGAGGATGAGAAAGTAGGATGGAATTGATTCATCTCTTTAGTAAGTCCATTTCATAATTTTACATCATATATTAAGTAATTTAGCGTTGTCTCACAAACTATACTTTAACATCACATTGACACATCCCACTAGAATTATCCTTTGGTATTATCAACATATCCAACTAGAACTTTCAGAATATAGCATAAGTATTCTAAATCATAAAAGCTAGCTCTAAATCAATAGAAAAGTAAAATTGATTCCTCTACTTGGTTTTAATTTGGCATTAATTTCGATCAAGCCTCGGGGGCATAAATATGGATCAAACCTAAGGAACAACATTAGATTCCTTCATTTTATCAATCCATTGTCCCAAATAAGTTTTTGTGTTTAGAAACCCAAAGAAACCATACTCTTTACACTTGTTCATGCTATGGACAGTTTCCTAGGGAAGATTTAATGCAAAATTTGCAAACCACCAATTCCCCACTTCTTCAATATTTTTTTGGGGGAGCTTATTTTCTCTAATAATTGGATCCCATAATGGATATTTCTATTTCATATCCTAATCTAGATTAAATTATTCACCCCCATATGTTAATGGATCCAGATCAATTTTTGTGCTACTATTCTCCTTTTTGGTCTAATCCAAAATTCAGATCAAAATCAATATGATTCTCTTTATGCCGTTCCCTAGAGAAGTTCTTGTATTTATCGGGGTTTTAGGAAATATGAGTACCAAAGATGCAGAAAAGGTTATCTCCTACTACCCATGCTACTAATCATGTAGTGATCATGCACAATTAAGGTAGTCCATATATGTTGATACTCTCTATATATCAATGATAGAGACTATAAAAAATAATTAGTTCTCACTGATTTGCGTTATATAATATTGGATATTTCTTGGCTTGTGACATTATAGGAAATATGAGTTCACCAAATAGATAGGATATCCATGTTATCCGCTCGAAAGAGGGATAGTAACATCATCAACACTAAATACTGGTGCTAATACCCAACTATGGATCTCAATGTTGGCTTGGTTAAGTAATAGATCTTTACAAAGCAGGATCCATTGAAGTACATAGGAATAAATGACTAATGCTGCTACTATTCTCTAGAGGCATTTCCATTTAACAAATCTCCATTAGAACAATTACAGGCCTGGTTCTTGTCATAAGGATCTATGGAAGCCGAAACTTATTGTTCTACAATAAATTCTACATCATATATATCCACAAATTGTTCCCATGCATTTCTATTGCATGGGTATTTAAAAGGAAACCCCTCATGTTTACAAATGGCAGCATAAACATACAATGCACCTACAATATTCATTAAGCTCCAAGGAGAGAATCCAAATATGACTTTGGGATGATGAATGGACCAAGTTAATCCCTCTTTTTTCTTAGCATCCTAAAAAACAATATCCTCGATAGTGTAGTAAATAATGGGAATATTTAGCCTAGGAATTTCGTCATGATAGGCCCCTCATGCAGCCATTAGTATAGCATATTATGGCCATTACATGCAAAATTTTATATATTTGATTGTGTAAACAAGCCAAGGGATGTTAAGAAAGAAAACTCGGTATTCTTTCGTGAGAAATAAACCAACGTGAGGTATCAAAGAAAACATTGTGAGAAGGGACAATGTATGGTGAGATACTGAACATTGTTGTGGTCACCTGAAAAGCAGACTTATTATGTGAAAACGGAAGATAGTGGGTTTCTAAGAAAGTACAAACAAAAGAAAATGTTGTTGAAGGATTCCATGAATGCTTGAAACTATTATTTTTTTAGCAGCCCCATGTGATTTTCATGGCAATTCCATGGGTTTGTACATTTTGTCAGTTATGACTATTTTTTGAATTATATACCATGTGGGTTTGTGCAAACTAGTGCTTTGCGAAGTAATCTTGAAGGTTTAAGGTGAAGCGAGGAACTAAAGGAGCTTTATCGGTCTGTGATATGAAGTCCTCAAAACAATGAAAATACTATAGAACAATGTAGAGAATGGACACTCTAGAAGTTTTAGAACCACAGGTTTGTGGAAGCTAGTGGAAAACCGTGAATGTTGTAGAAGCAATTGACATCATAAGAAATCTAATGAAAACCGGGGATGATGTAGTAGTAGGTTCAGGTTGTNCCATAGGTTTGTGGAAGCTAGTGGAAAACCGTGAATGTTGTAGAAGCAATTGACATCATAAGAAATCTAATGAAAACCGGGGATGATGTAGTAGTAGGTTCAGGTTGTGAATGTTGTGGGAGTATCATTAGTTTCATGGGAATTATCTTATCCTTCAACACTAGAGGCTGGGAAGAGTATACTGAACAAAGCAACAATGCTTCAGGTTGTGAATGTTGTGGGAGTAGCATTAGTTTCATGGGAATTATCTTATCCTTCAACACTAGAGGCTGGGAAGAGTATACTGAACAAAGCAACAATGCTTGAATTTGAGCGCTATGATAGAAACATTATTGAATATGCTAACAAGATTGAGAAAAATTGATTAAAATGCACATAACAATGGTGACTCAACTATGTCTAGGAAAAACCATATTAATGCATTCATAACACATGCATGAAGGCTTGGAGGTGTTAACAATCAAATGATGAAATCTCCATCAAGGTTTGTGCACTAGAAAAAGAAGTGGTGTTGAAAACACTTGACATGAGAGATTTGCACAAGAAAAGAATACAATGAAGATTTTGATAGAGTTATGGTGATACAATCATTAATATGGTTAAATTAAATATATAATAATATTAAAGAGATAATCCTAATAGAAAACAACACAATATATGTGTCAGTTCCTACTACCAAACATGCAATAGATGAATTGGTCAAATGATTTGTTTTGGATGATTACAGATNATAATAATCTTAAAGAGATAATCCTAATAGAAAACAACACAATATATGTGTCAGTTCCTACTACCAAACATGCAATAGATGAATTGGTCAAATGATTTGTTTTGGATGATTACAGATGAAGTTTAGATACCTCTTATAAATAGTGTTAGGGTAACTTAGACATATCTCCTAATCCTATATATATACCACTAGGGCCTTTAACTAACAACTTTGACCACTAAGGGTTTAGAATAATAACCTAACGTGACCACAAGAAATTCCTTGAAGTATCTCGTCACCAAGACAAATTTGACAACATATATTTTTCTTTTTCCTTATTTTATGGAATCGATAACTAGTTCGGACTTGTACTTGCGTTACATCATGTAAATTTTGGTATGTTGCCAATATAACCTCCAAGAATACACACACTGCCCCACATGTAGCACAAAAACCTATTTGAGGTTTGAACCGGTGATGTCACAAAGACTTTCTTAATAGTGCGCCCTATTGCCAACCGAGCTACACCTTGGGGGACAAATCAACCATTAAGTTTGTGGAAGGCACTAGTCCCATGTTGATGCACCCATTGGCATGAGATGCCACACCCTCATTAATTTTTTAAGGTCATCAGGTGGATGCATCAAAATTTCTTAATAATGTTTTGATGCGTTTAGAATTTTTTTTTAAGAATATCTCAATCACAACCTATTTATGAGAAAATGTTGATGAAGCATGATGACATCATCCTTCTATACATTTGCATAAGCATGATAATAAATATCAGTTAGAATACATATCTTTGTCTATTTCTTATAGTTATGTAGTGTTGGTACAAAGGAATGTATATGTTCTTCGGGGCAATTCGGTAATGAATATATATCTATTCTGGAAGCTATTAGAACCATGTAGTATCCTAATAAACAAGTCAATCATCTTCAAATAAGTTGGATGAAGAAATATTTACTGACAATAAAGAGGGGTAAAATTTGATCTATTTTATTTTTACGACATCGATCAAGCAAATTTTAAATCCTAGGGATCCAAATTAGAACTAAATATTTAGGCATATACAATCAGTAGGGGAAAAGTAGGAAATGGAAGAATTAGATATTTCCATAGAACCATTTTTATTTATTAATACTATAACTTATTTTGTCTTGTAGTTATTTTGCATGGACTACCTACCTATGCATCATGGTAAGAATTGAAGGTTTATAATCACTTTCTAAAAACTACTCATTGTCTAGAGGACCCAAACCACTCCAAAATTGCTTGAACTCCAAATTTAAGTTGGTTTCAAGGGTAAATACTTTGTACTTGTCAGTTTGGTTGTTTAGTAAGGAAAAGGTTTGAGTCAGGGTTAGAGGTTGCATGTTCTCTCTTCAAGCAATAGACCCCCTCAACCCTTTAATCTATAATCTAGAGGTTTACCTCCGAGATGACACTTTGCAGATGCCTTTCTAGTCTTATCAAAATGTCTGACATTCAAAAAGATATGCTTCCTTTTATGAGAAGTGATCTCTTATTTCCCCTCATGATATGGTCACATATAGCACATAAGTAAGATAACCCTTGATGAATCCAACTTACTTGTCATCGAAATGGAGTCAAGATTCTACATTAGATATCAATTCCCAAATACCAAATTTCATTATCTTTTGATCTCCTTGAGTTGTCTTCATAACCACACAACACTTTTAATTCTCTTAGTCCTCTTCTCTGTCATTATTTTATATTCCCTTTCAAGTTCTTTTAAGGGAGACGTGAAAATCATATGACTAGATCAAATGCTTATCTTTGATATTATCATTTATCTCAAGTACTAATGGATTGTAAATGAGAATTTGAATTCCTGGAAGCTTCCATTAGCATGTATTAATAAGAAATCTCTAAAGTTTGGATCACCTCCTTATATAGTGATGATAAAATACATGTGACAATATACATTGAGAGAGAGAATCTTAAATCCCTTTATCTTCTTGTTCCTTTAGGTAAAAGTGGGTTGTTTATGGTACACCTTGGTCTTGTGGGTGTGAACGCTACCTTGTCTTATTGTAACCACCTTTGGTTGACTTATGGTCCTTTATCTTTTACTTGGACCTAATGTCCTTATGATGGGTACCTTTGGTATGTTGACTTTTATCTTATGGTTTTTATTTTTGGACCATTGGTATTTTAGGGAATGTATTTTTGGACCATTGCTACTATCCTAAGTCAAATTTTATTTTATTGTTTTATTGTTCTTATTTATGTGACCATTCAACCTATGGTACATTATATTAAGTCAACCCAATATTATTTTTTGTAACCACCCTAAATATTAGGGATTACCTAAGAGACCTTTCTAGAAGGCTTGTCAAGATTATAAATTAAGGTCATTCGTCCTTCCTTAATGTGCATCTATGAAAGAGAAAAGTATCTATCCGATTCTTTAAGCTCGTTGCTTACCCTAGTCTAGGTTTTCTAGAGTTTGGAGTTCACGTCTTGAGTTTTTGAGTGGGTCGGTTGTCTTCTTCTGTAGGATGTGGTTTTCTATCCTAGATGGGCCATGTTTCCTTTGCTATTCGTGGACTATTTCTCTCCTTACAGGTCATGGGTTTCTATCCTAGCCAGACCA